>QANX01002376.1:0-76064 GCA_003254975.1 Ochetophila trinervis | reverse complement strand
TTAATTATATTTTACTTTAGAATATTAAAATTTAAATAAAAAAAAACAGTTTAAAGCAACTATTTAAAAATACAACGTATCATCCATTATGAAAGTGGACAAATAACACTTAGGAAGAGTTCGAAACGGCCGGAAAACGAGTAATTTCTGCGTGCTTTCTCGAAGTCCCTTTTTTAAATTGTTCTGATGTGTTTTCAAAAAAGAAATAAAAAATTGTCCTGATGTGGACAAGTATTCGATGCAGAGCCAAGCGTGCCAATGACACGTGTCTCCAGCTTAGTGGTCGATTAGCGCCTTAAACATCATCCATTAATAACTCCACGTCATCATATCCATAGTCCCACGTCGCATGCGGTGGTCCCAAGATGTTGAACTTTTGTTTTGGTAATATCAGATGTTGAACTTTGGGAAGCTGTTTGGTAGGCAGAACAAGGATTAAAATGGCCCTGTGTTCTTCTCGATTAAATATTCCAGAATATGTGAAATAGTCCGATTTATATGGGATAAAATAAACCCACCTATATATGTGGGTTACACATCTTTTCCTGTAATGGACACCTAGAAACTACAGGCCTTTGGCATTTTTTTTTTACTTTCATCTTCTTCAGTCTTTTTTTTTTTCAGTTTTTTTACCTAATTTAAATCATTTTACTTAATTAAAAATAATTAATTATATCTTAACTTATATTTATTATTAATTATCATAAAAAAACTGTAAATGTCCATCCAAAAATCAAATAATACATGTAAAAAACTGAAATGAGCCCAAAAATAACTGAATTTATATGTAAAGAAGTGTGTTAAAAAAAAATATAATTGACTTGGGGATTCATTTCTGCTGAAACTTTTGAAAATAATAATAATAAAGTTTATCACAGTAGAGTTCTTTTTTAAAAAAAAAAATTATTAAAAAACTACTGACTTTTTGGCTGACACTTAAAAAAAAGTATTTTGAATGTTAAATGTTTCATTAAATGTTCTTTTAATCTTTTCCATATAAGCTCAAATTAGAATTTTATTAGAAAAGCTTAAAATTTGGATTTATCCATAATCGCTTAAAAGATCTTTTTCGGTCTACAAATACTTAAACTTGTAGCTAAAAAATTTTTTAAGCAAAAAATAAATAATTTATGACAACGAAATAGAGCTTTTAGCTAAAAAATAAAACATACCAAAGAGAGAGAGGCTTATTTGATGGACAACAATCCAATATTTTTATTTATTTTATTTTTTCCTATTTCTATAATTAATTTTTATCTTTGTTTTTTCATAAAATATTGATTTAATTTAATTAAAGAATTAATATATTATATCATAAATTATATTATTATTATTATTATTATAAAAAATAGTATAATTGGCACCAATCCAATATAATAATTTTTTTCATCCTATCTACCAAGCGGACGCTGGAAGTGGAAGTGGAAGGATATCCGCTGCATGAATGGGATCATTCCGTGTGGATATTCGAATATTCTTATGCATGCAGCAGGCTCCGCCTCCGGCACCATTATTAATTATTTGAGCCGGCCAGTGGAATGGCGTTTATACCCTTCTTCGATTGTTGAAACTACTATTTATACCACGTTTTGGGATTTGGTGCATAAATATTTATTTTTAACCAAAATGCCATTTCTAACCCGGCCGCTTTTAGCAAGTTGGGCTTGAGGCTTGACTAAACGGTGACCTTAGATATATTGATGATGGATTCGAAGGTGGAGATTTCATACTTCATTCGTGGAATCGAATTGAAGCTGTATTTTTGTTCGTTTTGGATAAAATTCATACGGCTCTCCATCAAATGCACATTGAACAGCCAATTTATACGATTTGGAAAATGGAAATGGAAGAGATCCTAAGCCAGAAAATAGACATTTTTATTATTCGCGCGTCTTCCTTTATTCTTCTAACAAATTTTTGCCTTTTTGTTTTATTTTCAAAAATAAAATTGATTATTGACTATGGTTGTTATCATATATAAGTATTCTCATATTTTCGCTTACCATAATTTTTTTGTCGATGTGTTTATTTACACATGCACACAAGAGACGAAGAATGTTGCAATTATGCAGATGTACCTACCAAAGTCTTTATTTACCACTACTATTTCCAATATTTTATACATAAAAATGCTCAATATTGTTTGTGCTGTATAATTGGAGAGCCCTAAGATGCTTACCACAAAACGCAGATCATATGTAATTGTTTTAGGCCATCAAAGAGATATATGGATAGATAACAAAGAAAACAGAAAATATGTTTTGGTTTTTGTCAATAAATAGGATTGTTTCATAGATAAAAAACAGAAAGATGTTAATTCATGAGTGATAACTTATACATAAGCATTCGTTTCCACTTGGTAACAATATAATATTTCCAAATTATATTGATTTATTGGATAAAAAATAAAACATTTTCGTAGCTAGGAGGGAATGCTTTTTCAGTTGTGATCAATGACGGCAATGCGCACCAATTAACTAACTCAAATACCTTTGAAAATGTTGGGGGGTGTACTATTAATTGAACATCCTTTTCATTTTTCATCAAATATATATTCAGGGTATTCCTTCACAGGATACGAGGAAGATAGTTTGTTTTCTCAAACAATTTACATAGGTACATTTTTCAACTGTTTTCCTTGCACTGCCATTTGCAATACATATATACAATATTCTGAAAATAATATTGAGTTATATATATGATATTTGTGTGTGGCTAACATTATAATTTTTTTTTTAATTTTTTGTAATTATCAAATACTTTTTATCGTGATATGCTATATTCCATGTGTATTTAATCCATTTATCTCTTTAAAAAATATGATTTTTCAAAAGTGGAACAAAAAAAAAAAAACAGAAGAAAAAGGAAAACTGAAGAAGAAGAGAAAATACAAAAGAAAGAATGATAAGGACAGGAGAAGAGCATGGAAGGGAAAAGTACTAGAGACGAGAGAATAAGGAATGGAGAAAGAGGTTGAAAGAGCTTCATCTGGTAAATGAAGACAATAATGCTTCCATCTTAATTCTTATTATGCAAATATATAATTAGATATAAAATAGCCGGTGGACTCTAGTAAAGTGTACCTTGCTTTTTAAAGTAAAATTTATTTACCATGGTCACTTATTTTATGTATTCGAGTATAATTTCATAGATTTAGTGACTATAAACATTGAATTCCACTTTAATAAAGTAAAGTGGACATTATTTGGAACTAGTTATATATATATATATATATATATATATAATGTTTAACTGGTTGATGTTGAACATAGGAATGTAAAAATAAACCGATCAACTGATGAAACCGATTGATCTAATCGAATCTAACTTGTTTAGAACAATTATTTTAGTATTATTGAACTTGATTGGTTTTGAAAATTCAAAACCGACCATTGGATCGGTTTGGTTTGATTGCTAAAGAAAAAAACTGATACAACCGATTCAAACCAAATTGATTACTTTTTAATTTTTAGAAAAATATTTTTTATTATTATATGACTTGTTTTTATTGGTATATTTACTATTTTACTGTAAATCTACATACACTCAATCATTTTTTAAATAAAATTTAAGGCATTATATTTTTTCTCTAACTCTCTCTGCCCAATTATTTTTTAAATAAATGTAATTTTTTTTTAATCATTTATGTGTTAAGTTTTGAAAAAAAACATAATTTTCTAAACAAAGTTTAAGCCCAACAAAGTTTTGGCACAAAAAGTAATACAAATGTCAAAGATTCAAAATAAAAATGCTCAAAAATTAAATTTTAAAAAGTCCAAAAAAGTTAAATAAAAATCCAAGCCAAACCGATGAACTAAACCGATCCAATCCAATTAGTAATTGGATTGGATTGGATTTGATTTGATGTATTGATCAAATCGGATTGAAAAAAACTAAACTCATTACTAAGAGACCGTTTGTTAACGCATTTAATTTTTATTTTTATTTTTAGTTTTTGATTTTTAGCTTTTGTTTATGGTTTATGGTTTTTGGTTTATATTTTTGCTCAAAAGAAAAATATGAAAAACAACAATAATTTGTTGATTTTTTTTTATGAAAAAAAAATTATTATTTTTGGTAATCATTTTGTTTTTTATTTTTATTAATTTTTTGTATTTTTTTAAAACTTTACAAATAAATTTAAATAAATCCATTTATATTAATGTTAAACACCGAATCTTGGTCATATTCGATTAATATTCCTACCCTGATCGAACAGTCTCGGGTTCTGGCTTGACTCTTGCAGTCCTAGGTTCCAGCCTCAACCAGGAGGTCTTGGGTTCCGGCCCGACCGGGCAATTCTGGGTTCCAGCCTCGACCGAGTGATCCTAGGTTTGGGCCCTACCTCGGCTATCCCATGTTCCACCTCCCACCGGGCGGTTTTTGGTTTCTAGCATTGACTGGGCAGTCCTGGGTTCCACCTTATTGGGAGATCTCGAGTTATGGCACAGACCAAGCGATCCCGGATTCTGGCTCCGACTGAGCAATCTCTGGTTCTGGCTCGACCGAGTGGTCTCGAGTCCCGGCCTCGACTGTGCAAACCTGGGTTTTGGCACCGACTGGGAGGTCTCGGGTTCTGCCCAACTGGGAGGTCTTGAGTTCCGGCCTGACTGGGCAATCTCAGGTTCCGGTACCGATTAAGTGATCCTGGGTTCTGGCCTCGATCGGGTAGTCTCGGGTTTTGGCACTGACTAAGCAGTCCCAGGTTTCGGCCCTGATCGGGCTGTCTTGAGTATCGACCTAGACCGGATGGTCCCGAGCTTTGACTCCAATTGGACAGTCTCGGCCACATCTGGAAGGTGCCAGTATTTGCGGTCTCAGGTTCAAGCCTTGTTTGAGTTGTCTTGTATCCTGGTATTATCAAGAACAAAAAAAAAATTTAAAAATTGAAAATGAAAATAACTTTTTAACATTTTTTTTTAAAAAAAAAAGTGAAAATGATTTTTGTTTAAAAAAATGAAAATTGTTATCAAATGCATTTTCATTATTGGTTTTTAAAATATTCAAAAATCAAAATCAAAAACAAAAAATGAATGAATTATCAAACGACCCTTAATTAGATTAGATTGACTATTTCTAAAATATGTCAGTTTTAAACAGATGAACACCTCTAGTTGAACATCATATATTGTTTAATAGATGTTTCTAATTACATGTAATTTATAAAATATTTTGCTTTGAATTAAATGTAATTAGACATCAATCAACCAACATTAATTATCTACATCGTGATTGTCATCCAATAAAATAAATTATATATATGTATCTAATAATTATGATTAAGTCATAGCTTGACTTTATTAAGTTTAAGATACTATATTGAAATTAATGATATTCATGTATCATTTTTTGGTAAATCAAATTGCTATTAAGCACAAAAAATTCCACAAAAAGGGATTACACAGGACAACATTACGAAAGATTGGCGACATAAAAGTCACTCAACTCTTTAAGAAGACTTCCAAGATTGAAAGAAGAAAACATTACATTGCTATCACCCCTTAACGCAGCTATGCCAAATAATTAGCAAATTTATTGGAGGTTCCAGCATTCCAGCAGAGCTTCCAATCTTTATATGCTAGAGACAAGCGAGCAGACATAATAGATTCCATAGTAAACCAACCTTGGGGTTCCTTAGAGGAATTGATTTCATTCACCACCTCAATAGCATATGAAGATAAAAAACATTTCTTTATGGATTATCACAAGCACATCGAATGGCCCATTCTATTGCTTTCATCTCAGCTTCAGATGCCGAAGATAGGCAAATTAACTTAGTCCTGGCCACTACAAGAAGGTCTTCTTCATCACGAACAACGAAAGCTTAAGAAGCTTTTCTATCCTTAAATGCAGCATCACAATTCACTTCCCTTTCTCAAAAATGGAATGCTTACATTCAAACATATTTTCATTACGAAATCCCCAAAAATAGTAAAACAAAGAAGCCAAAAAAACCGAACAGTTAGTTTTTTCAAACTCCCCATTGCACATCCAATCAGGGGGATTGATGCAATAATCAATTAATTCGGTAATACTTGTGGCCGACCATGTGTCACTCTCCCCCCCCCCCCCCCCCCCCCCCACCCAATCTACAACCAAAAGGAAGTGATCTCAAGCCAGTGCATTCCTTGAAAAGATGAAGATGGGTTTCCACGCATTTTCCACAAACAACACAAAAATTATCAATCTCTCCAAATCTCTTACTCAAAACTTCCTTAGTTGGCAAAACGTCCGATAGAACTCTCAATAGGAATAATTTTAGTCTCTCATGAAGCTTTGAACTCCATAGAGACTTTCATATCCTTTGATCCAAAGTTGTGTTATAATTATTGATGGCAAAACAATTGCTTACTGTGAAAGCCCTGGTCTTGTTTCCACACCAACAGAGCCAATCTTCATTGGTCGAGAATGGCCACACCATATTGAGTATGGCTTTCGCCAATTTCTCACTACAAATTTCCTCTATCAAAGCTAAATTCCATAATGAGTCATCATCTAATCGAAGGTCCACCACTTTACTCCATTGGCCAACATCAATTTCTTCCTTAATAGTAGGGATTTTTCCCTCAAGTTCTGGGATCCAAGGATCATTCCAAGGGTTCACCTTTAAACCATTGCCGATCTTAAAGCATGCACCCTTCAAAATATATTTCCTCGAACTAAGAATTTCTTGCTAACCTAGAGAGCTCCCTTTTGCCTTGCCAAATTCAAAAAATATTTTTTCTTTGACATATTTAGTCCTTAAAATTCTGCACCATAGGCTATTGTCATCCCTTGCAATCATCCAACCCAACTTTGCAAGCAAAGTAGTGTTAATATCTTTAAAATGTTTGAAAATAAGACCCTCTGCTGATTTGGGTCGGCAAAGATCTTTCCAAGCTTTCAAAGCAAGGAAGTGCTTGGAATCCTTCTTAGTTCCCCACCAAAACCGCCAAACCATAGTATCAAGATCTTTTCAAAGGCTAGAAGGTAACTTGAAAGTAGACATAGCATAAATTGGAATAGCTTGAATGACCGAAGAAATAAGAGTAGCCTTTCATACTTTTGATAAAGCATTTTGATTCCATCTTTCAAAATGAAGACTAATCCTATCCCTTATAGTCTTGAAATCCATGCTCTTATTTCGGCTAACCAAAATAGTGTTTCCAAGATAAACCGATCCTTTAGCCATATCTTTGAACCCAAATAAACCTTTACTGCCATACGGTCCTCTTTGCCAGTGTTCTTAGAAAACAGAATATGAGATTTATTTAAATTTGCTTCTTGATTGGACCAACGAAAGAAAAGATCCAAACTCCTCTTCACTGCCAAAGCATATTCTTTTTCTGCCCTGCTCATCACTAGCAAGTCGTTTGCAAACATGAGATGAGAGATCGATGGAACTGTGCAGCTAACTTTGATTCCATGAAGACATCCTTTCTCCTCTTTTCTTAGCAACATCCTTGTTAATAGTTCAGAGCAGAGAATAAACAAAAAAGGCGACAAAGGGTTGCATTGCCTCATTCCATGGCTCGGGGAATAGGATCCTGAGATTCCCCCATTAATAAGTAGAGAATATTGAACTGAACATAAGCAGCTCCTAACAAGTTTCTGCACCTCCACGAAGAAGCCCCAAGCATTCAAAGCTTTCTCCACACACCTCCATTCCAACTGGTCATAAGCCTTATTAAGATCCACTTTGATCATCATAAGACCACTCTTGCCTTTATGTTTCTTTATCTTATGAGTAACTTCTTGGGCAATGATCGTATTCTCCGCAATCCACCTACCTTCAATGAATGCTCCTTGATTTGGAGAAATAATCCTTCCCATTAGCTTCTTTAATCTATCCGTTAGGACTTTGGATAGGATCTTGTAAAGGAGGTTACAAAGGCTTATAGGACGAAAATCGTTAAAGTTGCTTGGATGTCTAATTTTTGAATGAGGACCATAAAAGTTTTGTTAATACTACAAGGCACCTTCCTTAATTTGAAAAATTCTTGAATAAACCGAACCACTCGTTTCCCAAATGTTCTCCAATAGCTTCGAAAGAAAAATCCAGAAAATCCATCAGGGCCTAGACTTTTGAGAGGGTGAAGCTTTTCCACACAATTCTGGATTTCTTTTTCGGAAGAGATGCTAATGATGTCCTGGTTCTCGTGGTCAGTAGTATATTTGCATCCAAGCCTTTCCACCACAAAAGGAATAACCAGATTGTCTGATTTATACAATTCCTTAAAATTCTTGTAAAAATAATCACTAATTTCATTTTTGTCCAACAACCATTTATTATCATCCCTGATGGCCACTATGTTATTCCTCATGCGCCTCATTGTAATGCTCATATAGACAAATTTTGAATTTTTATCTCATTCTTTTAGCCACATCTCTCTGGATTTTTGACAAAGGATGGACTCTAATCTAGCCCTCTGAGTTTTTAAATTGTCAGTGATTATCCTCCTCATGTCATCTTATAAGTTACTGTCCAAATCAATCTTCTCTAGCTCCAGCTTTAGGCGGTTTATTTCGGTTTGAGCATGTCCAAAGTGATTTCTGTTCTAAATTCTAAGAGTCCTCGAAGTATTATAAAGGCTTCTCCTCAGCTGGTGACATTCCATACCATCTTTCCATCCTTTCTCCTAGGCTTTTTGAACCACATTAAAGCTCGACTCATCCGAGGCCCACGATTTCATAAATCTAAAAGGCCAGTTTTTGAATTGTTGCTCAATTTCCTCTGTTCTGAGAAGAATCAGACAATGGTCTGAGCATTCCGGTATCAGATGCTCCACTGTAGTCTTTGGGAACAAAGTAATCCATCTATGGTTTGCCACTGCTCTATCGATTATTCCTTTGATAATAGCCAAACCCCTACACCATTCCACTAAGTATAGCGTTTGCCACTAAATCCCAAGTCAATCCCTCCCGATTCATTGAGGAAATTTTTTAGAAAGATACGTTTTTTCCCCACCGATCTTCCCCCCAGCTTTTCCTGATCATCAATCACTTCATTTAAATCTCCTATGACAAACCAGGGCCTCCCTGTTGTTATCGTTAGTCTCTCAAGACTTTTTCAAAACTCCGAATTTCCCCTTCATAGGGAGTCCCGTGACAAGCTAATAAATTCCATAAATGATTTCCCTTCAAGTCATTTACCAAGCAATTCATTATTCTGTCCGAGTGCCAAAGAAATTCAATTTCCACATCATTCGTCCACATCAAAGCTAAACCGCATGCCATTCCTTTAGCTTCCACAATAAATCAGTTTCAAAATTTTAGCTTCCTACAAATTTTCTCCATTTTCCCTCGATCACATTTGATTTCCATTAGGAATAAGCATTCCGGGTCAACTTTTCTTACCACCCTTTTAAGCTAGTTAATCGAATATGGTTGACCCAACCCTCTGCAGTTCCACAATAGCATTTTCAGTGGCGAGGATGGGGCATGTGAAGGTCCGCTCCTCGGCCAACTGAAAATCCAAGTTCCTTTTTGCATTTTTGTTTTGTTCCGGCTCTATACTTCCATTTCCTTCCCTTACTCCAGATTTCTCAACCTTCATTCTTGCTTCTTTCTTCCAAGACCATGGGGTACTATTTTTCCCATAATTTTCCCTCATTTTTCCTTTATTTGAAGGACTCTTATTTTTTCCTGTGGTGAACCCTTAAGATTAGGAGTATTTACCTCATCAGTATTGGGCTCATTCAATTTGATTGCAGCAATTCCATTCCGGGCCTCCACCGCTAAATCTCGTGGGCTTTTTTCCGATTCTAGGTCTATTTCCTTTATTTTAGAGGATCCAGTGAGTTTGTATTGTGCAAGCCTCTTATAAATCCTAGTGGGCTGCAAGCTTCTCATTGGTTTACGTGGATCCAATCTCATCACGGTCCATTCCCATTCTATCTTCTTGAATCTAGCCTAAACCCTTCCTTTCTGCCACGTTGCATCCCACGATGCCCTGTATCATCTTTGTTACCCACAGGGTTATATCTTTAGGGTCAGCTCTTTCCATACGTATGCGTTCTATCACCACTTTTTGCAGTTCTTCAAATTTTCCCCATTCATGTCTCTTCAGGGTCATATTCAAAGACTCTAGTTCGTAGCTCTTAGAAAGCATTTAACTTCTCGATGAGAAAGTTTTCCTCGGGAACCGCGTCCATATTCTCATTCATCGTAGTTATCATCGGCAACGGGATATTTTGATCTTAGCCAAGGGCTGTATAACTTGGCTACGATCCCATTCGCCGACATTATCATTGTTGCATTCTTGAAGTGGCATTTACATGATTAAGAACCCCACACTTGTAGCAAAAGTCAGAAAGCCTCTCATACTTAAACTGCACCCAAAATTCTTCACCCTCCTCATGTTTTTGGAAGAACCTAACATGAATTAGTTCCTTCGCCTCAATGTCCACTTTAATCCTTCTGTATCGTTGACCAAAGATGCATTTTTGATTCATTATTTATATGTGTAATAGACCAATTTAATTCCCTATACTCTCCACTGTTCCTTCGTGTAGGTATATGGGAGGGAGCTTGTGGATTTGTATATGGAATGAAGTTGTCTTAAAATAAATTTCTGAGATAACTTTATCCTTTGGCCATTCTTTCAAGATCAGAAGCGCTTCATTAAAAGACCAGGGTCGGCTAAGAAACACAAACTCCTTATCTTTCAAGTTTCCAAAGCTAAATTTAAAAAGGTTTTCATAAATTTTTTCAATTTGGACTCTCTCTTGTAATCTCTAAGTTTTATGTATGATTTCTGCTATTGTGAATCTCCTAAAGAATCTGGTTGTAAGAATTTTACCAATCCAAATTTTCCCGGTGATTGTTTCCCCTTTTTGGCTTCTTGGTTGCAGGGATAGATTATTCAAAGCTTCATGTATTGCAAAAGTCCTTCCTTGTTTATGCTCCATTGACTGAAATATTTCTTAGTTACTTTCCATACCGAGCTCAAATCACAAGCTACCACAGTAAGAGTATAATAATGTTAGATCAAAATGATCTTCAGAGGACTTTTGCACCTCGAAGAGCCTCAGGCTCTGGTTGACATTAGTTCACACCGTTGCGTAATCAAAGATGTTGAACAAAAAGCAAAAGAGATAATCCATTGAGTGATATACTGATCACATGCTTAATGATATTTAAGGTATCAAAACGTAATAAGGTTGTTATCTACATCAAGTAATTAAGAAAGCCATGCTTGCTTAGACGGCACCAATTATTATACTCCCTCCTAAATTTCTCTGCTTATCGTAGGCCAATTGAAAATATTATTTTATCGTGGAATGTCATTTAAAGGCCTGTAAAATCTTATGCAATTTCAATGCATTTATACAGGAGTGAGCTACAACATTATATTTTACTCCAAAAAAAAGAAAAAAAGAAAAAAGAGCTACAACATTATAGTATTACAAGGAGCAAAAAACTATTAAAAATAACATGTAAAATATATTTGTGTGGATAAAATAATCCACATATATAAAATCTATGATATATTATTTACTAAGCTAAAGTCTAATTAATTATTATTTAATTAAAGCTTAGTACTAAATAGTCTAAAATTTTGGTTGGGGACATGCTAGGATTCTCCTCTATATAAACTTTTGTATGCCTATCTTGAGAAAGATGTTAATCTTATATATTTTATTATTTTTCTAATCTGATTTCATTCTAAAAACTGTAGCATTCAAATATATTTTTTGACTTGTTCGCTGGAAGGTCTTTGCTGGCGCCATACTGATGCTGGTAAGCCTTTGATGATGTTTTCTATTTTGCAGTTTGACATATTTTTTGATAGTGAAAATGGATGCACAATTAACCATTGATATGATATTTTGCATTAACAATATTTTAATTGTAATTTGTGCAATCTCACACGCAAAATTATTGGTAGCTAGATCTGACTCCAATAAAAAAAATAGAGAAAAAAGAAATTTGATAGTTCTCTAAGATAATAAATTTAAAGTAGGATAAAAAATTTTGCATTATCTTGACGTATTTTCCATCTTAATTACCATAAAATGAGTGACATTTGTAAATTGTTTTCAACTTCCAGAATAACATATGTACACGATTGGTGAACAAAAAATATACAGCATATCCAAAGTGTTAACTTTGTTAGCATCTTTTACAAGTTTAATCTTCTTACCCTTTTGCAAAAAATAACATTGATTTTTTCTACTTAATTTGTAACAAACTCTAACTAGTATTTAAAATATTGAAAGTAAACAAATTATACATAATTAAATAGAAAAATAATAAAAATAAAAAATAAAAAAGCAATACGTTTCCAAAAGGAACCTAAAAGACACATTCATTGTAACGTTTTCATTTTACTAATTTTTTGTTATTTTTCAACCGCGACTCGTCGAACCCATGGTGTTACCCAAAATAGAGAGCTTCACACTGAATTATTGTCCTACCAAGGGCATTATCGTCAGTTCATTCATAAGCAACAGGTTGAAAGACTTTAGAACTCCGTGTCCACTCGGGCGGGAATAAAAAAGTTCCATAGGCATTTGGGGAATTTCACACTTTAAAATATTATTACCGTCAAGCTTAAGAAACCTCACGTTGCCTCCTTTGGGCAGATTTTCTCCTGCGAAAGCTTGGAGAAGAGAGCTTCGCATTCGCTGCGTGTTTTTTATTCGTTTACTCAAACTGAAATACAAATTGCAGAGAAACAAAAAGAGTCTTAGGTTTTAGAGAGAAACAAAGATTAAGAAGGAAAATATATACACGGATTATTAGCTAAAGCTACAGGTATATATTTTTACCCTGTCTATGTTCGTCTATATATATATATATATTATTGCAGAGTTCCGTGTTTCTGTTTTCAATTTTTCAACCGCCATCTTTTTTTTGATTTATTTTCTTTTGTGTTTGAGTAGCTTTTATCCGAAAAGCAAATTTCATTTCTCAGTAACATCTGTTATGATTTACATTTCCGTTATTCTTTTTTCCTTTTAAATTTTTCCTTTATTTTTTTCCCAGTTCATTCGTGCTGAGATGGTTGATTAATTTTACTAGGAATGATCTATGAAAAAGCAAAATTTGATTAATGGGTTCTTTTCAGATATGTTCCGTTTTCATTTTTTGTTTTTTGTTTCGTTGGTGATGGAATTCCCGTTAAATTTTGATTGTTTTTATTTTATTTTTCTCTCTTTTAAGTTTGGATGTATATGTTCTCAGGTGCAGATTGATTTTACTTGGGATTATAGAATTTCTCTAATTTCGCTAAATTTTTTCTGCTTGAGATTATAGCTTTTCTTTTCCAGCCCGTAACCGTCTAATTAAATATCTATTCGAATTACGTGTAATGCTTGCAATTGTTGACAAAAAGTAAAGTTGGTAACTGTTCCCGGAAAAGCAGAGGAATTTTCCTTCTGATTTCTTCAAGTTCCCTTATGGTCTGGAAAATCTTCTAGCCATTGACTTCCCCCGAACTAATTTAGCGGTCGATTACTTTTGCATAGATGTTTTTGGGGAATCAGGGGATTGCGCTGGTCTTTTCCAGAACATTTCGACTTTTTTATTACTAAATTGGTCAAGATTTTGAGCATGTTCCCTGCAAAGTTTATGGAAATTGGAGATATTTTATGTTATTCTATGTTATACTATAGCAATTTACAACAATGGTTAATGATCAAAACTGAAATTCTTGCTTTTGGTTAGTGGAAAGCTTCTTAACCTTGTTTTTCTTTCCTTGCAATCTTTTTCAAGCTTAACCTTGTTTTTGTTCATGTTTTTCTTTCTTTGCAATCTTTTTTCAGCTTGAAGATTTGGATCTACAAGAG
Source organism: Ochetophila trinervis (assembly GCA_003254975.1). NCBI lineage: Eukaryota > Viridiplantae > Streptophyta > Magnoliopsida > Rosales > Rhamnaceae > Ochetophila > Ochetophila trinervis. Next base: position 62,292 of record QANX01002376.1, on the reverse strand, counting down.
GCAATATAATTTCTTGTTTACTCTTTATTTTATTGTGAGAAATTCAATTGATGGGTTCGTTATCGGAAACGGAACAAGAGGTAAATTATAGCAAGCCTCCAGGAGTACGCTTTGTAGAGCACATAAAGAAATCCCCACTTTCCTTCAAAACCCACCAAGCTATTGTTCTTATTGTAACTTTCTTTGCATATGCTAGCTACCATGCTACTAGGAAAACCACAAGTATTGTCAAAAGTACCCTTGATCCTGAATCCTCTGAGTTGGGGTTGAATCATTTGCCATGGAGGATAAGTTACCATCTCGAACCACCTGAAAACAGAAAGCTTTCATCGGTGCTTGGAAATGGATGGGCCCCGTTTAATTCATCAGACGGGACATCCCTTCTCGGTGAACTCGACCTGGCTTTCCTCGCAGTATATGCATTTGGAATGTATTTTTCTGGACATTTGGGTGATAGAATAGACTTGAGGATCTTCTTAACAGTGGGAATGGTGGGTACTGGTGTATTCACTTCCCTTTTTGGTGTTGGATATTGGGGAAATATTCATAGTTTTTACTACTTCCTTGTTGTTCAAATGGTTGCCGGTCTGTTCCAATCCACTGGATGGCCTTCGGTAGTTGCTGTGGTTGGAAACTGGTTTGGGAAGAAGAAGAGAGGACTCATTATGGGTATATGGAATGCACATACTTCTATTGGTAACATTACAGGTTCTTTGGTTGCTTCAGCACTATTGAGCTATGGATGGGGCTGGTCCTTTGTTGTTCCTGGTATCATGATTGCTTTTGTTGGTATAGTCGTTTTTCTCTTGTTGCCTGTTAGTCCTGAATCTGTTGCGGCTGTCAGCGAAGAAGATGAATTGCATTCGCCTAGGAAAAGTGGTGAGGGACTAACAGAACCACTGGTGCAATCAGTGAAGGAGATTAAGAATAAACCTGTTGGGTTCATAGAGGCATGGAAAATTCCTGGTGTTGCTCCTTTTGCACTCTGCCTCTTCTTTGCCAAATTGGTTGCTTATACATTTCTCTACTGGCTTCCTTTCTACATTAGCCACACAGGTATTTACCTTGCTTTAAGAATGAAGTTATTAATTCATCCATCTACATATTTATTTGCTAATATTTTGCCCAAATCAGCAACTTATATTTTGCCCAACTCAGAAACTTATGGACAAACCTGTCCTGTCTTTGATAAATGACTACTAAATTAGATTTCAATCTAGATTACAGGGCATTTTGTTGTTTTTCTTTTCTAAAGCAATTATTTGTGATTAGCAATTTATGTAAATCCTACAACCTTTTTCAAACTTAGTTGGCTAGAAATTGCAAGAAGATAAATATGCGTTCTGTGAAAATCTTATTCAATATACTTGTATATTTTTATATTGTGATAGAAAAAAGTGTCTAATTTTCTTGGATGAGGATCTAGGATATTTGTTTTCATATATCAACTTGAAGCTTGTAATGTATGTCTTCTCCATAAATCAGGAAATTTTGTTCTTTGACTAACTTTAGATGGTCACATTTTGCAGCTATAGATGGCAAATATTTATCCAGTGAGTCAGCTGGGAATTTGTCTACATTGTTTGATGTTGGAGGGGTACTTGGAGGAATTCTAGCTGGTCACATTTCTGATCGTGTAAATGCGAGAGCAATAACAGCAGCAAGTTTCATGTATTGTGCTATCCCTGCTCTCTTCTTCTACCGAAGCTATGGGCATGTTTCCTTAACATGGAATATTGCCCTTATGTTCATAACCGGCATGTTTGTGAATGGGCCTTATGCTCTCATAACAACAGCTGTCTCGGCTGACCTGGGAACACATAGCTCATTGCAAGGGAACTCACGGGCATTGGCAACTGTAACAGCAATCATAGATGGAACAGGCTCTGTTGGGGCTGCAATTGGTCCATTGTTAACAGGTTACATTTCGGCCAAGAGCTGGAGTGCAGTTTTTACAATGCTGATGGGAGCAGCTCTAATTGCAGGGCTTCTGTTGACTAGGCTTATTGTGTCCGAGGTGACTGAAAAAATTGAGGAATCAAGGTTGCGAGGAGGGTCTAATTCAAGATCTTCAGCTGCGGAGCTTGAAGTGTGATACATATAGGATTATGAAGAATCCTTTGTCTGCTTCACAGCCACTGATTGTTAAGTACAAAAGAAGAAAGGGAATGTTATTATAAAGAAAGGAGAGAAGGATGTTTTTTATCCTTACTCCATGGTTTTACTTTCATAGCGGTGGGAAAGCTCGGTTGAAAAGAATGAAAGTGAAGGTTGGGTGTTGTAATGGTGTCTTTGTGGTTAGTTGCCTTGTACATTTTTGTCTGCTGTATAAAATTAATCATAGCATGATTTAGAAGGATGAAAAAAAAAAAAAAAAGGTCAGAAACCGTATGATTTGAGAAAATTGTTCTGAGATCCAAAATCTGATCAATAAAAAGAGCTCAGGAAATTCTAGGATTATTAGACAATACCGCAAGGAAGAAGGATCCACCCAAAATGTATTCCTTGTATTATTTCTTTCTCTAAGTCAAAGGCGTAACCTTGGATTCCACAATCAATATTTATTAATTTTCTCATGCTTTGTCCTTTCATATCAGACAATGGAGAAGAACAATTTGAATTGCAAGAGCAAGTGGCATCAAAAGGGTAACAAAATCAGTGTGCTACACTTGGAATAATGTTGCTTTTTGAATGGGGATTTGGGATAACTTCACTGGTTCTTGATGGAACAATCTCCACTGCCTAAGAAACTTCGTTCACAAAAAGCAACTTTCCTTTGCAAAAGCGTCTCATACTTTAAGACAATATTCAAAATCTAGATGAATGGAAGTGACAAATTTGCCACTGAAAGTAAAAAGAGGTTTTCAGAGCATTGAGCGAGACCCGTGGAACATCTGCAGATATAACAACTTCTTTTATTTTTTTATTTTGTGTAAAAATGTGGGTCCTTGAGTATGCGACATTGCGAGGTGCCAAGCACCACAAAATAGCTCTTGATCTTATGCCTGTAAAGGCACCAAAAAGAAAAGTGGTATAAAGGCCGAGCATTTTGCAATTTGTTATGCCAAATGGTTTCCACCAAACTTACTAAAGTAGGCACTTAATTACTGAGCACCATGTTTGAACAAAAGTTCCAAGTTCCGTCCCAGTTGGAAAAAAGTATCAGCAAGAAATAAGGGCATGCTAGACAGTAGGCAACAGCATCACGCAAATGGGCGAGTATGCATTTTTTTATTATCTCACATTCATCTGTAAAGCTTACATGGTGAATTCTATTTGCATGTGAAAAGGAAGATGTGAAATTGGTACTCTAAAATCATTTACCCTAAAGAAAAAGAAAAAAATAGTGCCCTTAAACCGTTCTCTTTTTGGACCAATGTAATTATTAAAATGCATATTCAAATATGAAACCCAAATCCAAGAAACATGCAGTTCTTATATGAGTGTCGTTGTGGGATTAAATATTTTGTTGGGTTTACCATTCTTAATTGATCTCTTGCTCTTCTTTCTTGGTAATGTTGATATCTTGCTTCTCTATATTTGCATACCTTTGGATGTGTTATTTTCTTTTTTTAAGGCTAAGACACTAAACTCACCGTGATCTATTTGAGAACATGTGGAGCTTTATTCGTTGGATTATACTTAGTTATATATGATCGATATGTCAAATTTGGTATATCAACTTATTTCACATTAAGTTAAAAAATTTGATAATCCACAAGCAACATTTTGCATTTAAAGACCAAATGATGTTTATTTAAAAAAAACAAAACAAATAACATGTAAAAAATAATAACAGAAAAGCCAAACTTCATATCATAATAAACGAGACAAATTGCAATCAAATTAAAAAAAAAAATTAAACACTGTATTATTATTATTATTATTTTATCTTATGTTGACAACAGGAAAGGTATTTCACTAGTTAGGTTTTTGGCAACAAATAATCTATTTATAAACTGAATTTAGTGCATGTCGACAACAGTACACATGGCATGCGAATGGTTATGAGGATGAAACCATTAATAATCCTAGGTTCCATTGAATCATTAAAAGAATAATAATTAGTAAACATAAAAAACTGTTCCTGAAAAGGATTAACAAAAAGAAGAAGAAATCCTAAATGCGACAAAACGGCAACATTAATTTTGAAGTTGATGATGGTGGCCCGCAGTCAACGTAATGATGCATTGTATGGTGGCAACATTAAATAAGTGGATAAGAGAAGGATGGAAAATGAGGAAACAATAAACTAGAACGAAAATTTGATACAACTTTTTATATCCACTACAAATTAGTTTATATCCACCACAAATTAGATGCTGCTGTGTGAACCACTAAATTGTTTAACTACCCAAATGATAAAGAATTGGCGTATTTAAATATTAAGTGATGGGCCTAGCCACTAACAGAGTATTAAAGGATCTGATAGAATAATTAAATCTTAATTTGAAGTAATTTAAAATCAAACTTACCCACCTCCATTGGCATATTTATGAATTCTGATTCCATCAATTATACATAATAATAAGCACAGGTACACCTTCACTGCATCTATATATCCTCTCTTAATCACTCTGTTGCTTTTATTAATTTATTAGTCGAGAAAGTAAAGTGTGATCTGCACCTATTTCATAAAGAAATAAAAAACAAAAAAATTGTAAAAACTGAGATGTAAAAGTTTTCACAGAAGTTAATGATACTAAAATATAATTTTAAATTAAATAATACAAAATTAGCGGATTTAGATTCACTATAAATGGATTCGGATCAAATTCGAATCAACCTATTTAACACGATTATTAAACATGTCATTTTTGAGTTGACTTGTTTAACCCGAAATTAACATGTTTAACTAAAAGTATTGTTGTTGTCTGATTTTCGTCACTTTGATGCCATACAGTGATTTTCTGGCTGGATTACAGATTCCGTCCCTGACCCCTGCGAGATAAGACAATGGCGTCAGACTGGGGGCCGGTGGTGTCACCGACGTTCCTACTCCAATGCCTAAGTCAGTTACGAGGCAAATCCCAGAAACCTTCAAACTTTCTTCAGGTTTCTTTCAAGTATCCCACCGCACAGCCTACCTAGAGTTCTGCGCCGAAGGGTCCTCCTGAAACCTGTCAAAGGTGATGATGACGACTGATCTAGGGTTGTTAGGAAGTGTTTAGGGTTCAAATCTCCAAAAAATAGTCCCATTCCCACACACCTAACCTTATCTTAAGTACTTCATTTCGACCGCTCGGATGCTAGGATTATGAACCCCCATAAGCTGGGATCGTGACACATGAACTCGAAGAATAAGGTAAGTATTTAATTCAAGAACCGAAGGTCAACGGAGCTTACTTACTCCATTGTCCAAGACCATGCCACGCCTGGGCTTGCTCTCGGCCCTGCCTGACAAGCCAGGCTTCGCTTGTTCGTGACTGGTGGGCCTTGTCCACAGGGACCTTTGTGGGTGTTAGAGAGGTCTCGGAAGTTCTCTGACCCATATTCCAAAAATTTCCATAACAAGTATCAATTAACATATCCAATCAATCTAACACGATTATAACCCATTCAAATTATAATTTTTTATTATTACACATTCCATTAAAAAATTAATTAATCAATTTTTATTACTAAACTACGTACTTATTTAAAGTTGAATTATTAATTTTTTATCAATTAAAAAAAACTAAAATTATTAAAATAATATTTATTTACTTAATTATAATATGTTTAGTATATATATGGGTTTATGTACATAAAAATAATAAAATTATTATACTTAAAAGTATTGAAGGTATAAAAAATTTAAAACATGACTTATAAGTTTTCTATGTTAGTCCAAGGAGGTGATAATAGTAGCCTTCCAGCACGAATTTCATCTGAAATTTTTTGATTAAAATAAATGTATATATATATGTATAAATATACTGTTATAGCCAAATTTCGGTCAAGTCTCCAAACTCCACGTGTAAGGCGAGCTCCTACATATCTCAATCCAGCTCCATCTAAATCTGCAAGACAGAGTAAGCAGTCAAAGGGTTATCGATGGGGTCACTAGTAGTTTTGTTTTAATGCCTATAAGTCAGCAACTGTTCCAACAGTGCTCGTTCTTCTCTCCTTTTTACTAGCTTTCTAATGGTTCAAAAATAGTGTAAAGAGGAAGCCGACCTAAAAAGAGAAGGTCACTTTCATTGGGTAAAACCAAAATATAAAGAGAGGTTTTCCAAAATAGAGAGAATGAACTAAGAATTAATCAAAATGGAAAAGAAAGAAAAAGAGAAAGGAGGTGCAGATCCCAAAAATGTCATGTCCTTCCATTCTCATATATATATATATATATATATATATATATATATATATATTTTAATACTTTTAATCAATGTCCATGATGTAAGAGTTTTAACCTTAAATTATCTAATGAAGACAAGTGGCGGTGGAAAAGAAGTAAAGATTGCCCCATGTGAGTTAGGTTCCACTTAGGCGTTTCCTTATTTACCCCCACATGATCTATGCTCTTTCAACTCTAGGTCTGCTTCTCAACCCTATTTAATGGCCGCCAATGAATGAGAAGTGCATGGCCCGTGGCTTAACCTTAATGACTTGTGCCCAATCATTTGAGTTTTAAGCATTTCAGTAACAGGGCTTTCATCAATTTTAAAGCCCAAGATTTTTTTAGCCTATTAATAAAAACATCTTCTTGGTAAAGAAGAAGCTAACTAATTTTTGTGAAATTATATAAAAGTATAAACTAATTAGAAGAATTAGGATTTGGAGAGATAACAATGATGGTAATAATTAACAATTAATTTGCTTAGTGCTTCCACTTTATAGGGAGACATTAAATCCATCCATAAAATTAAAATTAAGCTATGGTGAATGAAATCGAGAAGGTGAAAGTCTATTAACGAGAGCCAAATTAAGCATTACTAGTAAGCTGATCGATGACTTTCACAACGTTACTCCTAATAATTAACGCTTTTATTATCTTCATCAATAACGATTTCTTAAAATCCATCCAAGCATGTATCTTCCTCCGTCAAAGCAGCACTTACCCAAGTCTATATGTTGCTCTTTTCCAATTCGAAATCTGCTCAGTCTAAATCCCTCAAGGCTAACAAAGATCCTTTTAGTTCATCAACTTTGTTCTCCATGTTCCCCTAGCAATCCGTCAAGACACCGGCTTCTCTTGGCGTTAAGTGCTGCTCTTTCGAATTCGACACCTTCGATACCAAGTTCGAGTTCGATTCAGCGCTCCTTAAGCTCACATTGAGGGCTGCACTGGTCAGTTCCAATTGGCTGGTTCTTAAGGTTGAAGAATAAGTTGAGTGTGTTTTAAAGCAAATATGTGTTGGATATGAACTGCGGTACTACTTTTATGGCTTTCAATCTGACTTAAAGTAGAGTGAAGATGGCAAGGACTTGGCAAAAAGGTTGCTAATTAGAACGGGGTGAGAGTGCCATAGTGATAGTGGTAGTTGATATTCAATTTTTTGAAGATGGAATTGGGATATGGATCGATGGAGGGAGCCTTTATGTAGAATGGGGTGTCATGCATATCTACAGTGAGATCCAGCTTAAAACTACCAGCTTTTAAATTTTGATATTTGATTTCATACACTTAGGCCGAATTTTACCCTTTATTTTTTTTTTCAGCTCAAAAAATAGAATTAAATATCAAAATTTAAAATTTGATTAAACGTCCTGATTTGAATTCTCAGGTTAGGATATTTAGGAAAATTATTATGACATCTACTATTACTTTTTGAATTGATTAAAGGATTATGTTTAAAGATGTATTTTGGATCTATATGAATTATCAAAAGTTAAATCATATGGTAGCCAATTAAATTACCACAAGAGCATATTAATCCCCTTTTTAATCAATGTCAACATTTGTTTGTTTTTCACATTATAATGTAAAACTATCTCCTAAAAAAATCAATTCTCTATTCATAGATATAATCCTGCAAAAATAATGTGAGCACCCACAATAGAAAAATTATGTGTGTGTGTGTATATATATATTTGTGTGTATATTTATCTGCTCAAAAAATAAAATAAAAATCTAGCTAACAATTATTGGATGGTAACAGGGCAATCCACTAGTGACAAAAGGAGGGAGATAGGGTAAGGATAAAGGTGTAAAAATGGGCTGGCTGCACGAGCACGGTACGAGCACAACATGTTAAAATTGAGCACAACACAAATACGACACATTAAAATTGAGCACGACACGATACAAACTGTGACATGTTAAGCACGAAGCACTTAATAGACTGTGTCTGGCATGACATGAGTCTATAATGGGTCAGACACGGCACAAGTATGTGACATGCCAAGCATGACACATGCATGTGATAAACCAAGCACGTCACAGGCACGACACATGCTAGACAATTAAAAAATAAAATATATTATTTAATTGTTAATTTAATTTATTTATAATATTTATTTTAAATAATTTTTATTCAGGTATATAATTTATATTATAAAAAAATATACAAAATATAATTGACACATACATAGGCACAATCTGTGTTTGACACGAGTACGACATATGTTCAGCATGAACACGGTACGAGCACACAAGTGCTTGGACCCATAGCACGTTTATTACGGAACAAAAACTAAATGAGTCGGTACGAACATGATACGAAAAATAAATATACTAGCACAAGTACAACACAAGCACGAATATATTAGCTTTTAAATCGACCAATCCAACACGGCACATTCCATTTTATACCTCTTGGTAAGGATGAATCGGGTGATCAACACATGCAATTGACAGGACTTAACATATATGGCATTAATGTAAGAAACAAAAAAAGATAAAGATTGATTTTGTAATAGTTTCTTGAAGAGAACATAGTAGCCATAATTGCTGGTGGTCCTACTCATACAAGATGAACAAAAGTGTTCATTTTTTGCCTTATCTCGGTCCTCATGGGAATGCATATGCATATGTGAAAAAAAATAAAAATAAAAGTTTAAAACCTTATAAAGACAGATTTATATAGGTATTGTCTGGTCTAAGAAGCAGGTAGCCTTGAAGGTCTCGATCCTCATGGGAATGCATATGCATATGTGATAAAATAAAAAATAAAATAAAAATAAAAGTTTAAAACCTTATAAAGACAGATTTATATATGTATTGTCTGGTCTAAGAAGCAGGTAGCCATGAAGGTTCCTTTCAGAAAAATTAGTAATTCATTTGCCATAAAAACAAAAAAAGCTGTGAGATTTGTTAGCCAAAAAAAAAAAAAAGCGCCTTGAAATAAAAATTATTACCCCTTTTCCTTCTAAAGGAAAATTAGTTACACTATTTATGCAATGAGAGAATTAGAAAAGGAAAAAAAGCAAAGCAAAAAAAATGGATCGATGGCAATAATTTTTAAGTAATTTCCACTGCAGTGTCAATGTATATATATCTTGTTAAATCTTGGAGTTTTAGTTTACCATCGCCATTGATCTGGAGTTATTTTTAACCAATGCGGTCTACCATGCGGGTTTATCACTGTTTAATTCACTTGGAGGTGAATCTTGCACGTGTATATATATAATTCAGTTTGGGTTTTGACTCTATATCACTTGTTAAAGTTTAGAGTTTCACCTTAAAAAAATAATTCAATAAAAAAAGTAAGTCTTTTACTACAAACCCTTTTAAATCTCCAAATTTAGCCTATGTTGGACTTTTTTGCACATTTCTAAACCCCAAGCCTTGATGTATCAATTATAAATATATTATTTTAATTATGCTAAGTTAAGAAATAAATAATTTACTTTGTTTTTGGTAGATATAATTTACCTGGTTCTGCTTTTAGTTATAATTATTAACGGCACAAATGAAAAAAGAAAAAGTTCAATTATATCTTACGTTTAATTCTTTTGTTGATTGTGTGGATATATATACATGTGTGGTTATATATATATATATATATATATATATATATATATACACCGTATCTTGTACTAATGTACGTAAAAACCCACAAGTTTAATTTTGTTTTTACAAAAAAAAAAAGAACCCACAAGTTTGACCAGAAAATCGACCGTACGTCCAACTATCCAAGATTTCTCCAATTGGACTCTGAAGGTAGAAAAAAAAAAAAGAAATGAATTTTAACTGCAGTTTTTTAAGTTTAATTTAAATTAAATTAAATTTTTTAAATTGATGACAATACATTTGCAGTTTCTACAGAAATATGTAATTATCATTATATTTTTTATTTTAAGTATATAATTTTTTTTCAATAATAGTTGGACAATAATATAATAATAATTGCATATAACTGCAAAAACTGTAGATATATTGTCATAAATTTAAAAAATTAAATTTAATTTAAACTAAATTTCAAAAATTACAGTTGAAAAAAATTTAAAAAAAATCTCAAATTTTGGTTGAGCTAGAATAATTAGTTTTGGATGGATATGTACTCCACCGGCCATGGCAAGGTTGGACCACAAACGTTACTTTTTGATATGTATAATATTCTCTTTATATGTATATCGTCCAAAATATCTTCAAAAGAGTAGTTCTTATGTCCCATTCATAATAAGCTAAACCTTGCCTAAAGAAAGATCATAGACTATATTTTCCACAACTCTCAAGTTCAAAAACCAAGCTGTATCAGAAAATTAAAAAAAGATGCATTGTATCAATACAAAAGCTGCCGACTTAATTTCATTAGACAAGGACTTTGTTTTATATAAACGAAACTAGCCACAACACATATTGTCAGTTAAAATAAAATGGGTTATATTGTTATGATTTGTAACTTTTTCTTTGATCCTAGAAACAAAGAAATTTTGTAAATAATAAAAAGGAACAAATTTATGCCACATATTGCTTAACAAGCTCCCAGTAAAGTAGCATCTATAAAATTTTCTAAGCATAGCAGGATATACAATATATATGCATACTATATATATACTATAAATATAATTTTTTTCTTATGAGAAACTTTTTATCTGAAACTTGTCCAGAACAACGTGAAGACAACCACACAACAACAGCTCATGATCAAGATAAATTAGCAAAAAATCAAGACATACCATGAGTCAAAAAATTGACAATTCTCTTAACAAAATCAAAGGGATTGATGGCTATACGATTAAAGTTAATTCCATATAGGACTCTTTATTTAAAGTTTATTTATATTATTCTTTAATATTATTCCTTGTATAATATTATTTTCTTTTTATCTAAGTCTTCTATCGGTACTCCGATTATTATATATACACCAGTATTGTACTACCTTTGAATCAATTCAGCATACAGAAATCAAATCAACGATTGTTGTTTTCTTCATGTATCAGGGCAAATTTCTGCAAAAATCATTACTACCTCCATTGATTTGCAGACATAAGTTTCTTCTCAAACAAGAACTAGTCCTTTGTCGTCCAAATAAAAACAAACAGAACATATTCTCATTATCTAGGCCTTTCATTGGTGCTCTAGTCTAGTTTCAATAAAACTTAACACCGCTAATTTTCTCCTATGGCGATCTTAGGTCTTTCCTTTGGTTAGGAGTCTAGGTGTTCATCACCATATTGCCAATGCAGAACCACCGAGTGAGTTTATACTAGATGAGAAAGAGGTGCTTAAGATCAATTCCGATTAGGAAGCATGGATTAACAATGACGGGCTTCTCACTACCTAGCTTTTAAGCACTGTGACATATGAAGTGCTGAGTTTCAATGTTGGAATTGAGAATGCATGCTCACTATGGAAGTCCATTGAAGGACAATTACTTCCATCTACAAAGGAGCAAGAACATCTATTAAAAGACAGACTTGCATCATTCAAAAAGGGAACTCTTTCAATGGAGGAATACCAATGTAAGTTTAAACAAATTTGCAACAATCTTGCTGCAATCAATGCTCCTTTCTCAGACAAAGATAAGGTCTTCACCTTTGCACGAGGACTTGAATCAGAATATAAAGAGTTCCGGATTGCCATGCTTGCGAAGCCTCCCTTTCTTTCATTTAATCAATTTCTGCTAGCATTACAGTGCCATAATCATTTTTTCGAAACTGAAGCAGAGACTAGTAGGCATGGAATAAACCATACTCAAGTTTATATCGGAGAGCGCGATAAGGAAGGAGAGTTCGGGTTGTCCTTTCATTTCAAAAGGAAAGGGATTTACTCCGGCAGCCAAGTTCAATGAAACAAAAAAGGCAAAACATGCAGTTGATCAAACTTAGAAGCTTAAGGCCACACCCGAAGGTAAATTTGTTTGTCAGATTTGTAAAAAATCTAATCACACTGCTCTTCAGTGCTGGCACAAGTTTGATCACTCATACACAGATGAAGAGATACATGTAGCCTTAGCTACACTCAACATAACAAACAGTTCAGATCCAGATTTTTATGCGGATTCAGGTGCAACCTCCCACACAACAAATGGCCCTGGTAAGGTCTTTCAAATTCTTCCTTATAAAGGAAATGATGCTATATATGTTGATGATGGGAACTCTTTACCGATTTCACATATTGGTAATACAAAGATTAAAACCAAAAATGGTGATCTAGATTTAAAAGAAATTCTTGTAGTTCCAAAATTGAAAAAGAACTTATTGTCAGTAAGACAGTTAACTAGAGACATTGCTTGTACTTTTGAATTTTCTTCTAATGGTTTTGTGATTAAGAATTACAGACAACAAACCATCGCAACCAACTATAGGAAAGGCAAGCTATATGTGCTCAATGAAGGATGTCACTGAGCCTTGACCACAACCAAAGCCTCTTAGGACCTTTGGCATCAACGAATGGGACATCCTCATTTGAACATGTTGAAGTAGTTATACTCAAATCATATTATTAATATCTCTAGTTGGACTAAGGATTTTCATATTTGTGCTAGTTGCCAAATGGAAAAAATTTGTAAACTTCCCTTTGGTTTGTCAAATAATTTTGCAACTTTGCCATTAAATAAGATACATTATGACTTATGGGGCCCCAATTATTTCTAATCAAAGATATCGATTTTATGTTATACTTGTCGATGACTATTCTCGTTTTACTTGGCTATTTCCTTTACGAAAGAGATCAGATTTTTTTGATTGCTTTGTTAAATTTCAAAAACAGGTAGATAAACAATTTGATTTGCACATCAAAATCTTCCAAAGTGATTGAGGTGGTGAATTTAAATCACTAGCTTTTAAAAATCATTCGAGTAATCATGGGATATTACATCAAATGTCTTGCCCAGGTACACCTGAGCAGAATGGAGTAGCATAAAGAAAGAACGTACATGTAGTCAAGATGGGTTTAACAATGCTATTTCATGCAAACATGCCTCTGAAACTTTGGGTTGAAGGATTTCTTACTGCCGTTTATCTTATCAATCGACTTCCTTTGTGTTCTTTAAAATATGAAACTCTTTATTTTTGTTTGTTTAAAACTCATCATAATTATGGTGGTTTGAAAGATTTTAATTGTAGGTGTTATCCGTATCTACGAAAGAATGGCGCACACAAATTTTCCAGAAAGATATACCCTTGTGTTTTTGTGGGATATAGTCCATAGCACAATGGTTTTCAAAATCTTTTTCTAGCTACAAATAAAGTATATCTTTCTCGACATCGTGTATTCGATAAACAAATTTTTCCTTACCGTGCTAACAAAACTGTTTCGCAGGACCCAGTGCAACTTGTTACTTTTCCTGCTAAAGAACAATGGTTGTCTACCTCACATCATGCAACATACAACCTGCCTCCTACTAATTGTTGTGACCATCATGTCACATCTCAACAGCCACATATTGATATTTCATGTGAGATATATGCACCTGCCATAGTCTTGTCTTCTCCACAACAAAATTCAACCCTTTTACCCAAGCCACATGATGCAATTATATCCTCTTCATTTAATTGGCAATTTTCCCACTTGCACACTTCGCCACACGTTGACACCTCAAAACCAAAATGCCGAGCCACAAGCTATCAATCTTACACCACCGCCCAATGATTCTAATCACCCCTCTCCATGCATGACAGATGTAGTCTCCTCCTCTTCCATTTCCTTTGATTCCTCTGCTACAAGACAAACTCCAACCCAATCCTCTCCATTCCTATCTACCTCACTCGATACCTTTCCGCCATAAGTTTCAGTTCATGACCAAGCAGGTATACAAGATCACCTTGTTATTGATTTGTTGGTTCCTGCTTGTGACTGACTCACTCAGAACACACATCCAATGATTACTCGAAGGAAGCTCTAGCAGAATCCTAGCTTGCCTCTTAATTTTCACTCCTCACAATGGCCAATGAGCCTCGTTCTTTAAAAACATCTCTTCGCGATCCCTCTTGTGTTGCAACTATGCGTGATGAGATCTCTGGCCTCCATGCAAATGACACTTGGATACTTGTGCCACAACCACTCCATGCTAATGTTGTTGGCTCCAAATGGGTTTATCGCACCAAATATAATGTAGATGGAAACATTGATAGACTTAAAGCTCGCCTTGTTTCACGTGGGTATACTCAGATGGAATGAGAAAACTTTGATGTGACCTTCAGTCTAGGTATTCGACATACTACAGTTTGAATTATCATCTCCACTGCGATTACAAAAGGGTGGTCCATTCACCAACTATACATTAAAAATGATTTTCTCTATTGTACCCTTAAAGAAACCGTTTTCATGGAGTAGCCACTTGACTTTGTTTCCACCACTCATCCCGATTATGTTTGTCTATTCAAAAAGTCACTCGACGAGCTTAAACAAGCTTTTAGAGCTTGGTTTAATGGCTTATCTCACTTTCTTCTTTCTTTGGGATTTGTGTTCAGTAAAGATGACCCTTCTTTGTTTGTTCTCCATCAACATCATACTATTATTCTCTTATTAATTTATGTTGATGACTTGTTGCTCACATGAAATGATCCACACATAGTTTCCAACCTTACCTCCTATCTAGCTGCTAAATTTGCTTTCAAAGACTTGGGATGACTCCATTACTTTCTTGGAATTGAAGCTTGCCATTTTTCAGGGGGCATTTTTCTATCCCTAACTAAATACACATATGATCTTCTTGCTAAAGCCAAAATGATTGATGCCTCCCACATGAAAACACCACTAGCAGTCAAGCAAACCTCCACCCAACACGACTCCACTCCCATTGACACCACTGAATATCGCCGGCTTGTGGGCAGTCTCCAGTATCTCACTTTCACAAGACCCGACATCACTCATGCTGTTAGTCGTGTTTGCCAATATTTTCAAAATCCTATAGTTGCCCATCTTCGTGAAGTCAAGTGGGTTTTATGCTATCTGAAAGGCACCATGTCTTTAGGTTTGCGTATACTTCATCAAAGTTCTCTTAATCTAGTTGGCTTCAATAATGCAGATTTTGCAGGCTATCCTATCACCAGAAGGAGTACTAGTGGCTATTGCATTTTTCTTAGAGCAAATTGTATTTCTTAGTCCTCCAAAAAGAAACCTACTATTGCACAATCTAGTATTGAAGTAGAATATTATTCCATGGCTATTGCCACTACTGAACTTACATGGATCTCCTTTCTTTTGTGAGATATTGGTGTTGTCCTTGTATGACCCCCTCATTTGCTTTGTGATAATATTTCTGCTCTACACATTGCCATTAATCCAGTACTCCATGGCCATACAAAACATATTGAAATTGATTATCATTTTGTATGGGAAAAAGTTGCAATTGGCCAACTTATTACATGGTTTATTCCTTCCAAATTACAAATAGCTGATATACTTACCAAACCTTTGTATGGTGACCTTTTTCGGCAGTTCAGGAGCAAGCTTGGCATTTACTCTATGGTTTGAGGGGGAATGAAGACAACCACACACCAGCAACTCATGATCAAGACAAATTAGCACAAAATCAGGACATACCCAAGAGTCAACAAATTGACAATTCTCTTAACAAAATCAAAAGTAAATTGTATTCCAGCTTAATCGTTGTACAATATTGTTTAAATAGAGTCATGTATGGCTATCCGATTAAGCTGGAATCACCCCACAGTTAATTCCATATAGGACTATATTTAAGGTTTATTTATATTATTCTTTAATATTATTCCTTGTATAATATTGTTTCTTTTTTTATCAAAGTCTTTTATATGTACCACGATTATATATACACCAGTATTGTAATACTTTTGAATCAATTCAATATATAGAAATCAAATAAACTATTGTTGTTTTTTTTGCAACGCGTATTCATAAATAAATAGGCGTCATAAAAAATTCACAAACTTATCTATACACATTATTCTAAATAAATTTGAGATAAATAATCTTTAATGAGAAAATTACTAATATATATATATATATATATATTCCCCTGCACCTGCGAGGAATATTTTTGAGGTATTTGAGTAATAAAACACCATTAAAACATCTTTTGATATTTTGGACGAGTGAACCTATCTCCCATTGGTTACAATTCTCAGCTCCATTCACGCACCTTTACTAAGATATCCAATGTATATCTATTTGCTTTATCCTTAATTATCGGACACTACAAGAAATTTGGGCTACAGCCACGAAAATTCTAGCTACAAATTAATTTTCGTAACTGAAGATACCCTTTCAGTTTCGAAAAAAAAAATTCGTTACTGTTGTAAAAATTGTATATTTTCAGTTACGAAATCCGAAATCGTAACATTTTTTCGTGACTAATGGGTCAATTTTTCGGAGGGAAGTTTTCCCTCCAAAAATTTAAGCATCTACAGTTACAAAATTTTCTTGTTTATGACTAATAGTATGTGTTTGACTGGTCAACTTCGTAATATAAACAGTCACAAAAAAAATTTCGTGGCAGAAAATTAAAACAGTGATTTTTTAATTGAAAAAGCTATAAAAGTAAGTGTAAACAGCCCAAAACGACACTGTTTTGGACTGGGTTATGTTCGCACCCTTCAATAAACCAGTACGTTCTGGCTTTCATCATTCAAGCTTTTGTTTGGCCGCCCAAATTTCTCACCCAGCTACTGCCCTGGCCAGCCGAACCCAAACTCCCCGACGAAGGCAGAGAACCTGGTTTCCCATCTGCCTTCGAACTCGCCACCGCTTCGCCCAAACGCATTCGAGGTGGACTTCGGTGCTTTGTGCGTTGAATGCATAGGTTTGTTGTTCATGTCTGTTTTCTTGTTTCTAAAATTTTTTCCACCGAATTTTATCTTTCTATTCTACAATGCATCATGAATGCAACACTAATGAAACTGGGCTGTTCATATTTGTTCTCCCTTCAATTTAGGGTTCCATTGTTGGGAATGGTTTTTGTAATATTTAAGTTTGTATGTCTTTAATCCGAAATTTGTGTGTGTATTTTGTGTGGATGATTTAGTTCGAAACCACTTGTTATAACTGGTATTAAGATGACTAATGTGGTTGCTGATCATTGTAATTTTGCATCATTTATATATCCATATGTACTGAAATACATGAACAAGATGAGGAATGTAAGTTGATGAGGTTGCAAAATGTTATGTGGTTAATGTGATATCCCCTGTTTGATGAGATTGGTATTTGTTTGTGACCCATAAAATTGACCCTTATAATGCATGCCTAAACTTAAAATGCAAGCTGATAGACAGCAAAGAAATATCAAAATTTGACCCTTAAAATGCATGCCTAGACTTAAAATGCTTTTATATGAGTTACCATACAAGTGAGTTGGGGAGAGAAAGAGAACCCATCAGTTTCTTAGCTTGCTTTGATATCCCCTATGCTTCAATGAGAAGCATTAATTTCTTGTTAAAACACAAATATTTTGTTAAAACATTATACTCAATTGATGCTTTTTATAGTTCAAACACTATGAACAATAAGTTCAATTACCGTTTAGACAAGAACTTTGCTGCCTTCCCATTAGAAGGGCTCTCCAGCCAATTCCTATACTTACTAAACCTGTAGAGAAATTTATATTATTAATAATAATTAAAACTTTGAAAAGTGATTCGAAGTGAAGAGGAAACTAGACTATCTTTACCTTACAAAGCCTTCAAGTGGATCACCCATTACATCAAGACCATTAGCGATATAATAGAGTTATGTACTTCTGTCCAAGGCAACAAATAATCCAAATATAGCAAAATCCCTCTCCAAAACCTGCACTGACATCGAATGCCCATGACAGCATATTTAGGAGTAAAACAATTTTCATGCTTTAAAAGAAGCAATATCTGGCTGGTTCATGCATGTCTGTTAAACATGCACAACACTCTCCTTTAACTTATATTGGCATGCCCAACCAAACTAAATTCTCTCCTAGGAATATCTAGGGAAAGAATCAAATCTATATTCACATGGTCATATCAATTCTCACTACTACATAGTTTCTTGTTGTTTTTTGATTGTGCTGTTTCTTTTGACTGGTTTTGTCCATATGACATTTGACATTTATACTTATATTTTGAATTATGCATTCGTATTAGTTTGTTGATATCTATTGACTTATTAATAAAACAGTGTATTATATTTTCAATAATTTTCTGTTTTGGTTTAGGGTGATGCGCATCAAATTGAAATAAAAAAGAGTTCACTGTTTGCTACGATGGGAAGTAGGGGTCCCAACCTACGATGCATCGTCGCAGCAAACGTTTCGTTTGTGTGCGGCTGTATTATGGACTTTTAACGACTTTCCAGCATATGCTAACCTATCTGGTTGGTCCACAAAAGGGAAATTAGCTTGCCCGGTTTGTGGGGAAGATGCATCGTACATTTCATTAAAACATAGTAGAAAAATATGTTATATGGGACATCGTCGCTTCCTTCCGATTGATCATAAGTGGCGTCTCNGAGGTTTAAGATTGTACCGTTGAAGTGGAAAAGTTTTCAGCTACGTTTGTGCATCCTCACAGGTATGCCATGCATTGTTTGTGCTGATTTTTTGAAATAGTTTTGTAATATAGTTTATTTTGGTCATTTATTTGTTTTTGCTTTGGTGTGGTAGAACATAGGTTCATTTTTAGACATTTAGATGGATAAAAGTTGGATGCAACTTCGAACTAGGTCTCTTCCATCTTATGTACAAGGAGTTAAGGACTTCATTTCTTTTGCTCTTAGTCATTCAAAATCTGAAAGCATCCTTCGCTGTCCTTGTTATAAGTGCAATAATTGGATTGAACGCAGCCCGGATGAAGTTGTGGATCATCTTTTTGTTAATGGGATTGTAAAGACATATGATCCTTGGATATTTCATGGAGAGGAAGGCGTCCGTAGTGATGATGAGGATGGGTTTGATGATAATGATGCCTATTTGCATGCTATGGAAGGCGAGAACTTAGGCCATCATGACAGCACAATGGAAATGCTAAATGACCTAAACAACGCTTCATATTTTAATGACTGGGTTGGTGAAACCAATAGTGGGTCTTCACATAAAAATTATAGATGTCAATCAAATACATTCGCCAAGTTGTTTAAGGAAGCTAATCAACCATTGTATCAAGGCTGTCTGAAGGTATCGACCTTATCTTTCATAGTTAAACTATTGCATCTAAAACTTATAAATAATTGGACAAATAAGTCTTTCGACATGTTACTTGAATTCCTTAAAGACATTCTTCCATCCGGTGCACATGTCCCTACTTCATATAGCGATGCCAAGAAGACAATACAAAATTTGGGATTGAACTATATTAAGATACATGTGTCTAAGAATGACTGTGTGTTGTTTTGGAATGAACATAAGTCAGCTGAAGTATGTCCAACATGTGGTGCATCTAGGTTTAAGCCTCCAAATGGCATATCAAATCGGCCTATCCCGCACAAGGTGTTACGTTATTTCCCTGTGAAACCCCGGCTGCAACGATTGTTCATATCAACCAAAACAGCGGCTGATATGCGTTGGCACAAAGAGAACCGGATTACAGATGGAGTCTTGAGGCATCCGGCCGACTCCCAAGCTTGGAAGCAATTTGATCACCAACATCCTTTATTTGCTAGTGACCCACGAAATGTGAGGCTTGGTCTATCAAGTGATGGTTTTAATCCTTTCGATAATAATCGTGTTTCCTATAGCATGTGGCCCGTCATTCTAGTTGCCTATAATTTGCCACCATGGAAATGCATGAAGGAACCATTTCTAATGCTGTCCCTATTAATTCCAGGTCCTAAGGCTCCTGGTAATAACATCGATGTGTTCTTGCAGCCACTTATTTCAGAATTGAAAGAGTTATGGGAAGTAGGGGTCCCAACCTACGATGCATCGTCGCAGCAAACGTTTCGTTTGCGTGCGGCTGTATTATGGACTAGTAACGACTTTCCAGCATATGCTAACCTATCTGGTTGGTCCACAAAAGGGAAATTAGCTTGCCCGGTTTGTGGGGAAGATGCATCGTACATTTCATTAAAACATAGTAGAAAAATATGTTATATGGGACATCGTCGCTTCCTTCCGATTGATCATAAGTGGCGTCTCGGTAAGTGGATCGATGGTAGGGAATTCAGACCGCCACCAAAGTTGTTGAATGGTGAAGAAGTGTTGGAACAACTAAGTCATGTCACGCAACCCATTTTTGGGATGCCATCCCGTGGAACAAATAAAAGAAAGCATGCTGGAAATATTTTGAATTGGACCAAAAAAAGTATTTTCTTCGAGTTGCCCTATTGGAGTAGTCTCAAATTGCGCCATAACCTAGATGTTATGCACATCGAGAAGAATGTGTTTGACAGTATATTGGGGACACTAATGAATACCAAAGGCAAGACAAAAGACACCTACAATGCTCGCCTTGATTTGCAAGCAATGGGGATTAGGTCTGACTTGCATCCGGTGCATGCAAATGGCAATATATATTTACCCCATGCATGCTACATTTTTAACAATGAAGAAAAAAAGAGTTTCTGTGAATTTCTCAGCTCTGTTAAATTGCCCGACGCATTTGGTTCCAACATCTCTAGATGTGTGAAAACCGATGAGTGTCGGATTGTAGGTTTAAAAAGCCATGACTGCCATGTAGTTTTACAGCGGCTGCTTCCTATAGGTTTACGTGGCTATTTACGTAAGGATGTGCGTAAGGCATTGATTGAGCTTTGTCTATTCTTTAGGGAGTTAACTTCTAAAACTCTCAAAATGGACATTTTAGACCACCTCAATTCCGACATTGCAAATATCATATGCAAACTTGAAAGAATATTCCCCCCTTCATTCTTCGATGTAATGGTCCATCTCCCAATTCATCTTGCACGTGAGGCAATGATCGGTGGACCATGTCAATTCCGATGGATGTACCCTTTTGAAAGGTATGACTTTTTTGTTTGCTTCCTCAATTGTATAAGCATTGTACTTACAATCTATATGCCTCATCTAACTTTTTAGTCAACTTTAATTCCCTAGATACATGCACACTCTAAAAGGATATATACGTAACAAAGCATGCCCGGAAGGATCAATTGCCGAGGGGTACATTGATAAGGAATGTCTAACATTTTGTTCAACTTACATGGATGATGTTGAAACAAGATTTAATAGGATAACAAGGAATTTTGACGGTGGAGATGGGCAACCGAAAAAAGGCTTATCGGTTTTCTCACATAGTGCTCGGAAGTTAGGAGCACGCAATTATGTCGAACTTGACTTCACCGAGTGGGCAAAATTGCAATGGTATGTGCTGAATAATTGCGCTGAAGTTGCTCCATATCTTAAGTGAGTATTGAATTTTAGTAAGATATTTTACTAAACTAATTCTTCTAAGTTAATACATTATTTTCCTAACTACGTTACTGTTTTTTGTCCCCTTCTACGTGTCAAGTGACCACATTGAACATCTTAAAAGACTGAATGTCAGCGACTTGTACACTAGACAGCAAATTGAGTTTCCTAAATGGTTCCTACAGCGTGTAAGGATACCTACTTCTGTGAAATTTCAGCTGGTTTATTGATATTAGTAATTGAATACTACAAGTTAATATATGCAGGTAATTGAATTGGAAGGTAATGGCTCAGTTGATGTTCCACCAGATTTGGTAAAATTGGCAAGCGGCCCCGATAGGCGAGTCAGTCGATATCGCGGTTGCATCATAAATGGACATAGGTTCCATACCCAAGAGCAAGAGTTGGGGAGAAAAGCTCAATGCAATGGGATTGTTGTGAAGGCCGAACATAATAACGAAGTGATTAACTTCTATGGTGTTTTAAAAGACATAATAGAGTTATCATATATTGGAAACAACAACATATTCATGTTCAAATGTGAATGGTTCGACATTACCAACAAAAGAACCGGAATTCAAGTTGACGAGTTCAACTTCACTAGTGTGAATGTAACCAAAACGTGCTACAAAGATGAGCCTTACATACTAGGAAGTCAGGCAGAAGAGCTGTTCTTTGTAAATGATACAAAGTTAGGTAAGAATTGGAGAGTTGCCGAAAAGTTACAACCGAGGAATGTCTATGACTTAGTCAATTTGGAAAAAAACAGCACACCTGATGCATATCAACAAGAAGAACAAATCAGTTATGTAGATGTTGATGAGGTTGATGCCAATGAAGGCTTCCTTGGGACTAATTTTGAGCCATTAGCGGTTGGTGGACAAGTCGAAGATGATGCCGCTGCTTCAAATGAAGATGATGATGCAGCTTCAGTCTCAGAAGATGCTGATAGTGACGGTGTCATATAGTTCATGTTAGGGGTATTACTTGTGGTTGTGGAACATAGGCTCCTATAGTACTAAACATGATAGTTCCAATGCTATGTAATGGATCTTTTTAGTATTAAACATTGTTTCATTTTTATTTTTGATGCTATGATCTGTTTGGAAACCATGTAGTATCGTATTAATTGTGGTTGTGGAAAATAATTTCCTATAGTTGTAACATGATATTTCCAATAATAATAATAATGGATTGTTTTAGTATTACATAATGATGGTTTTTTATATCATGCTATGATCTGGCTGTCTGAACTTGCATATATACTGACTGTCTAATCATGCAGCGAGAAACAAAAACGTCGAATATGCGTGGAACATCAAACAGCCGCCGAGGGAAACTTCCTGTCAGGTCTTCTCCTCGGAAAAGGCCAATCAATGCGA
The DNA here is from genome assembly GCA_003254975.1 of Ochetophila trinervis. Classification (NCBI taxonomy): domain Eukaryota; kingdom Viridiplantae; phylum Streptophyta; class Magnoliopsida; order Rosales; family Rhamnaceae; genus Ochetophila; species Ochetophila trinervis. The sequence continues at coordinate 39,284 of QANX01002376.1, read as the reverse complement.
AAGAAGCTGCTTCATTAGAGACGTACAAAAGACGAGATACAGCGTCTTAATCACAAAGGCCAGCGTGGGCAATTTATGAAGGTCTGTTCATCCCCCTAGTAATTTTGAGTATGCTTGCATATCAGTTTTAGCCATACAATTATAATAACCATCCGTAATGCATGTTAGACATGACAAACTTCCAATATTGCAGGAGAATGTTCAGCTCGAGGGGTGAGGACATCACCAAGAAGGAAGATACAAAATGTAGACAATTCGGCAGCACTGACCACTCCCCCACGTGAAGTGCAGCAACCACAAGGTAACATCCCCGACCATGTAGTATCGTATTTCCAAGCTGTTCATCACTTGTTATTACTTTGTTAATTAGACAAGTCAGAAAAATATTTACACTACCATATTAAAATAAATATTGGTTACCCTACACCCTAAATTGCATGAGTTGCTGTTACGAATGATGTAGAGTAACAACCAAACTGTCATACTTTGTACATGTTGAAAAATTTAGTTGGATGCAAAATTGTTTGTTTTATGTTTTGCTGCAATCTTCCTGACTCTGTTTTAATTTAGTGATATCCCCTGTTTTGGCCACGTAGAACATACATTATGACATGAAAATGGGAAAATGTCAATCGTAATTGAGCTTTACATAACAACCTATATATTGAATCCCCACCTTATGAACAAATAAATGTGCATCATTGACCTTTATTATTGCAGGAGAAACTTCAGCTGGAGCACTTAGATCATCCCCCCAAAGAGAGCAAAATGTAGACAACGAGGCAGCACTTATCACTCCCCAACGTGGTGTGCAACAAAAAAGAGTTACTGGATCCCGTGGAAGAGGCAGGGGCCGAGTGATGCTGCCTACTAGGAGAAGCCCGAGAACAAGGGTTTTCGAAGAAACAATAGCTGCAGGGCAAGAAGTAGAGAGGGAAAACGAAGAAGATTACCAAATGCATCCCCCCCATGTGTCGGATGAGGCGAACGAGGATGATGATGTTGTTGGAGGTGAGATTTTCCAAATGCAACATAATTTACAGAGTATTGTAATATAGTTAAACTTCTTTTATGCAGTAGCTGTCAAAAATGTTTATCTAACATTACACCTGCTGCTTCCTTTCATAGATACATCAATTACAGCAACACAAACAAAGACACGTGGTCACACTCGAGGGTTGGAAATATTGAATGAGAAAGAGAGGCAAGATAAATTAGATGTCAAGATTCCACAACACATTATGAGAGCAGTTGGACCAAATGCTCAGAAATTGAGCACTGAAATAGGGATTTTGGNTTATATTATATATTTCTATATATGTATTTTATAATTTTATATTATATATAGTAAATGGAATATATATTTCTTTTACAATAATAGATAATGGTAGGTGTAAATTAAATGTTAATATATCTGTTTCCAGCGACGGAGAGGTAGCTATTTGAAAGTTATTGGCGACAACTATTTCGTTTAATTTGTTGGCGCACAACTATTTCGCGACACCTGCTTTAATGGGTGTCGCTGAATGTGATTGCCGCGTATATTTTCCGCGACTCTTTACGAATGCCCGTCGCAAATGTATTTGGCGCGCAGATTTTCGGCGACACTTGTCCAATGCCTGTCGCGAAATGTATTTGGTGCGCTTATTTTTCGCGACACTTGCCGAATTTGTGTCGCCGAATATGCTTCGCGCCACATTTTTCGCAACGTTTTTCGATCGCACGTCGCGATAGATGATTTTACGCACATTTTAGCGACGTGTTTGTGTCGCTATTTTGTTCAAATAAAGACGACGCACTTTAATAGAAATTTTTTTTGTTTACCTTTAATAGAATTTGATGCCATATGTAGGACTGATTTGCAATGTAAGTCAAGTTAATTTGTTTTAACAAGAACATTGGGGATATAAAGTGGCAGATGGACCCAATGCTGTGAAAGATTGCATTTTTTCAATAGTTAAACTACTGTACATGTGTGAAACATTTATGTGGATTTGGCATGTAAATCTGAAAGTATTCTCGTATTGCTTTGTGTTATAATTACAAAAACATAGACAAGGAGCGCAATATATAAGAGAAATCGTGCAGCAAGAAAGATTAATCACTGTGGAGGAACGAAGTTATTCGCTCAGATTCGATATGATTTGGTAAGATATTTTATCCATTAGTGAATAAGATTAGGCTGCTAAATGTGATTCCTATGTGTTGAAAGTAAAAGCAGACAATATGTGTTCAATACCAATAAATACTTTACATTGTAGGGAGATGAAGCAAATGGACAATTGCATGGGAGAAAACGACTTTGGGAAGAGACATTTCAGCAAGAAAAAAAAACAAGTGGATAGATGACGCATCGAAAGAAGTTTATGTAAGTCTACATTTCGATGGATGTTTCCTAATAGCATTTTTTTTGTAACAAAGGATGCCTTATAATTGTTTTTCAGCTTTAATATTTATCGAGCAACACATCCCGAAGTTTATGTATCTGTTTTTTCAGGATAAGGTACTTGAGTTGGAGGATGAGACACAGGAGGAACCCGACAATGAAGTGAGGGAGGATGACCTATTTGAAATGGTTTTGTTGTGCACATCTGGCTACGTATGTGGATTAGGTGAAGGTGCGAAGCCCCAAAGATCGAAAACGTCGAGGGTTCAAAACGCTTAAAAAGAAGCTGAAGAGGCTTGAAAGAGAGAAGAGGCAACAGTGGAAAAAGCTGTCAGCGTTGAGATGCAAAACGAGAAACTTAAACAAAGGCTGAAAGTGTACGAGGATCGCCATACCAATTACATGACTTACATCAAGGAAATGCAGCTGCGAATGAACTCATTTGAGCGTAATATGCCCAATGAGACAACTCCTACTGATGAAGGTACTTGTGAATAATCAAGTAGAAGTTTATGAAATTGTGTTAATGAGCCTTACATAACTCATATATGTGGTTGAAAATGTTTAAGGATGTTTCTGCTTGACTGATGTGCAGGTTCTCATAGTTTGGACTCCGAATGAATGTGGTATGCAAGCATTGATGCCTTACTTTTGAGATGGAAGTAAATATTAGTTGGAAGGTTACTAAGTCAATATATATTTTTTGAAGATGTTAAGTGCTAACATCTTAACTTGCACATGATGTGAATAGCTTTGAGAAACTGAATTAGCAATGCTTTAACGTCTTTTGATATTTTGTGGATAGTATAATATTTTGAAGATGTTAGGTGCTAACATCTTAACTTGCACATGATGTGAATAGCTTTGAGAAACTGAATTAGCAATGCTGAAACTTTAGTCTTTTGATATTTGGTGGATAGTATAATATTTTGGGATGGTTAAATATATAAGACAATTGTTTTTTAATTTTCTTTGTGAACTGCTTTCGTTTGGTATTTGTTTTTGATATTTTGTGGATGGTATAATACTGTGGCTGGCTAGTTGTGGATGTGATATATATGGAACTAATATATGTTTTATTTCAGCACTTTAAAAACTGGCTATATGTGAGTGACTAATTAATATTCGACTTGTAACACAGCCATTTGCAACAGTTATGTATAAACTCCGTGGCTAAATGTAATAGCCACGAAACATGAAATAGTTCGTGGCAAATTGTACCTGTTTTAGTTACGTACATCGTGTCGTGACTAAAAAAATTTCAATCTATTATGAAAATTTCTTTCGTGGCACCTGAAAAGTTACAATTTGCAACAAAGTTTTCTGTGGCTAATGAATACCTTTTAATATTAAAAGAAACCACATCGTGACAAAAAGTACAAATGCAATAATGAAAATGTTTTATCGTGGCTAATATAGTGTACAATTAGGCACGAATGTTTTCGTGACTGTTTCGAGCGCAATTTATTTACGGGCCAAACTATCGTGCCTAAAACATTTGGAAATAGTCACGAACAATATGTCGTGCCTATTAATGAAATAGTCACGACATTATTCGTAACTGATTCATATGCTTTAGCCACGAAATCAGTAGTTTCAGTAACGAATATTTTGAACTTCAGTTACAATATAGTGTCGTGACTGAATGTGCCACATTCAGTCACGAAAGTGACCAAAATTTTGGATTTGGCCTTTAGTCACAAAAAATATTTTTTTCGTGGCTAGGGACTTTCAGTGACGCACCTACTGTCACGGAGCTGTTACGACGTATTTTGCTTAACTAAATGGGTTTAGTGACGAAAAAATGGCCTTCAGTCACGAAATGACAGAATTCGCCCCGGAAATCCCTCCAGATTAACTGGAGAGGCCCCGCCTGAGGAAGATTCCACCAAAACCCTTCGGGGCAGCCTACAGAATCCTCCTCCGAAAAGGAGTTAAATAAACAATAAAATAATAAATAGGACAAAAAAATTGATAAGATATGCATTGCAACAAACAACTAGCCGTACTGAAATAAATAACATAACAGATTAGGAAGAATGTGGGAATGACAGAATCACTAAGTGAGATAACAAAATATAAATGATACAAATCCAACAATAAACAGAATAAAGAGAACATGTTTTAATACATAAGAAGAAATAGTAGCGGAAGTCGAGTGCGAATGCGATGCCGACGGTAGCTCACGAGGACCTGCAGCTATGACCTAGGGAACGAAGTTAAAAAAACACAAAACGAGATATAAAATCTCAGTGAGTGCTCCTAGATAACTACAAAATACAAGTTCAACAGTTAAAATCCTTTACACTCAAACCTCACATCACTCAGTTGAAAGGTTCCCCGTTTTGAAAATCATTTCGCAAAACCCTTGGTTTAATCCCCAAAATCATTAAATCATTATAAAACAGTTTGTGGGGCGAAAACGTAATTTAAAACGATCATTGAAAACACGAATCAATCACTAAAACCATAAATATAATCTCAACAAGAAACATTAAATTTATTCGTAAATCATGTTTGATTAAAATGGCAAATAGAACATTTGTTAAATCCAACACCGATCTAAAACCAAACACCATGGGCTCCAACCCACAAATTCAAAACCATCAATTTAAAATCAGCAATCAACAAATATAAAACCCAACCAGTACCACAACATAGTATCGTGCCGTGTGACCCTCAGCGTCCTGATGGCGTCACAGGCGGGGGGAGGGGGGTAAACTCATCACAACGAACCGGCGTCCCAAATCCGTCATGGCAGGATCCTCATCATCTCTCTCCCGACACGTGTCCGCAGCAGAGGATGGCATAATACATATAGCGCGCATAATAATCCATCTCAATCAACATCTCGATACCGTGTGGTACTCCTCAAAATCATGTCTAAAATCCTCCATCATCGAATATCAACAATTTTTCAAATCCTTTTACTTTTAAACAATTTTCCAAAATCTTCTCTTTTGAAAAATTTTACGAAAAACAATCAAATATTTCGCATATCAGAAAATTGCCCCAAAATTCTTAAATTCCACAAAAGCCATAATTTTTCTTTAAATCACCAATTTTCACAAAATTGTAAAATATCCAAAATATCAAAATCACCGATAACCATTTAAAACACAAATGCACATTTAGTCTTAAATCATCAATAATTTAAATCAGAATATAATATATTTAATAAACATAATTTAAAAGCGCAAGAAATTTCAATCAAAACAAATCATATGCAGTTAAATCATAATAATATATAATCCCAAAATGATTTAGAAAATAAATGCACTCACAGGTCTGACGCGTGCTCCTGCTGGATCTCCGGTCCAGCCCTCGAACGTGCACGAACACCTAAAATAATTTACCGAAAAGTTCTTTTAATTACCGAAAATCTAACCAAAGGCTCAGAGGAGTCCTCTAAGTATCCAACTACAAAATTAAAACAATAAATACCAAAATTACCTTTCAATTTCAGTAATTACCAAAATGCCCTTAACGGCAAAATCCCCAAAATTTGAATTACTCCGTCTCAAGTCCGATTTCAACAAACTTTATACCGAAACAAAATTGAAGATGCAAGGAACGAGAATCTACCTTCAATTTCAAGATTCATCCCCGCCAATGTTCGAAATTGATCCCGAAAGATCGAACCTCGACCGAGATTGTGCGTTTTTGAATCCGACCAAAATTGGACCAAATCGAAGGTACAGCAAGCTTGCCCACGACCCTAGGAACGCGTTGGAACGGGTGGTGAGCACTCACTCGCCGGAAAAGGATGAGATCGGCAGCGGCGCGTGGAGGAAGACGGCGGCGACGAGTGGGCGGCGCGTGGGGCGCGTGGGGTGGTCACCGGAGTCCGGCCAGCTGCAGATCTGGTCGTCGGCGCAATCTGAACCTCATGGTGGTGGCTGTGTCGTACCACTCGCCGGCGATCGGAGTAGATCTAGGTGGAAAGGTGGCTGTCGCGGGTGGTTTTTCCGAAACTTTGCGGCCTTTTTCTGACATGATACGGCAGTCTCCGGGGTCAATCTTGGTACCAAAATGTAGATCGTCGTACCAGCTTTCCAAAGGTACCAAGCATGCTCCCTAACTCCACCGGAACAGTGAGATATGGCCGGCCAAAGGTGGTGTCGCAACAGTGCACGGGTTGCACGAGCTCTCGGTCTCGCTGAAATTTCCGGCGATCTGGGTCGTTTCATGGCAAACCGCCAATACAGGGAGGAAGAGGAGGTCGCCGGTTTCGATCTAGGGGTGGTGGTCGGCCAACTCCGGCCACGGTGTGGCGGCTGTCGGCGTGGGAAGGTGGGGCGCGGTGAAGGTGGGAGAAGTCTCGGGTGTGTGCTGGAAAATTCCAGACTTGGCCAAAAAATTTAAGGATGAAGACAGGGGCAAAATGGTCATTTCCCATCCAAAAATATCAGTCCTTGCCAAATTATCAAAAAGCCCTTCACACTAAAATGACCATAACTTCCTGGTCTTAACTCCGAATCAAGCATACTACTAGTCTACGGACTCGTATCGATTAGCTCTACGCAACGGTACCAAAGTCAAAGCCAAAATATAACCACACAAAAAGTCAACTCTGAGCCCACTCAAGGTCTAACTGGTCAAACTTGAAATTTTATTATTTTTTTCAAAACGGGATGTTACACGAAAGTCCGTTGTGGCTATAGCCCAAATTTCTTGTAGTGTGCATTTGTGATAATTTTTTATTTATTTTATTTTATTTGTATTTTGTTAAGCTTAAATTCCTTTCATAAAGCCCAATTGTGAATAATAATAATAATAATAATAATAATAATAATAATAATAATAATAATAATAATAATAATATTAATATTTACAATAAAATCATCTTCTTTGAATCACCTCGACTATATATGATCCTGGTAACAGCCTTATACTAGTTACAACTAAATTAGATTAAATATAACTTTCTCTTATTTAATGATTTTTAAGAGATGCAACAATAAATTCTAATGATAACTTTGGAATCATGGGTAACGTTCTAAAATCCTTAATAATATAATGACATATTATTTTGTCACATTATTTGGTGTCATACACTACAAAAAAAATTGATGTTTTGTGACGGAAATCTTTGTGACGGAATGTACCCGTCACAAAAAACAGTTTTCTGTGTCGGAAATTTCAATTTCTGTCACAAGTGTAGATTCATTTTTCATTATTTGTGACAGATTTTTTGCCGTCACAAATCCAACTGGGCGGGAACAAATTTTCGAATTTTTGTTTGCATTTAGTGACGGCAAATGACAAATGTCGTCACAAATTGCCTTCCAAAAATATTTAAAAAATTATTTTCAGTATTGTGTCGGTTACTACCTAGTCATAGTTGCTCCAAACAAAATAAAAGACTTTTTGTGACGGAAATACTTTTTGTGACTGAAATTACTGTGATGAAAATGACAATTTTGCCCTTGGAGTTAAGTGAAATTGTGAGAGGAATTAAGGGCAATTTTGGAAAGGGGGCAAAATATGAATATCTGGCCTTCTCCTTTCCTGTACGAGCAGAACTCCATTTTTTTTCCCCATTGTTGTTGCCAAGAAGCTTTTGAGAGAAAAATCTTCAAATTTCTTCAATCTTCTCCAAATCAGCCTTAGAAATAGGTTACCCATAGGTTTTAGGGCCTTTTAAACACTTTGGTAAGGTTTGTTTTAACCAAAAGCCACTCTAGGTGTGAGTTTTAGGGGTTTAACCGAATTTCCTTCTCACCGGAAATTGAGAGATTCCGGCCACCTCTCACCGGAATCTTTGTATCAAAAGCTTTCTTTCTCATTCCTTTACAAAACCCAAGTGTTGGAATTGAATATTAGTGAGATATGTTAGAGATTTGACAAAAAGGACACAAAGGGGATTTTCAGATTTCTGGAGAAATTGTGAAATTTTGGCTCCAATTGAAGGTAAATCATGTTTCTTATGCTTAATTACATTGTATAATGATAAGAATTGTAGTATAGAGTTGAAGAAGGAAAAATTAGTGAAATTTGTGAGTGTATGGAATGTTTTTTGATGAAATTATTGTAATATTTTTATGTTGTTTGGAATTTGGCAATTTGATTTTGTTTATGTTGCTGCTGGAATTTATGTGGATTTGGATGTGTTCTTGATGGCTAAATTGTATAAGAAGTAGTACATTGAATGTAGTGCTGGTTAGTGAATAGATAGGAGTAATTACATTCTATTTAATTTTGTTTCTCTTTTAGATAACATTAATAACTTTCAAAGGAAATAGTTTTGGCAGTGGTATGTGCCTTTTGGAGTCCTTTATGTTTTGGCAGCAGATGCAGTGGTCCTCAATCTTATTGTTTCTGTAACAGATTACCATAATAGGTTAGTTCTTCTTATTTTCATTTAATAAAATACTTCATGTTCTAAATGTTTTATATTTCTTTTTAATTTTTTAGTTTTGATTTTATAATATTTGAGATTATTTGGGATTGTTTTAAATTAAAATTAAAAAAAAGTATAATAAAATATAATAGAACTATTTTTATGTTTTAATTGCATTTTTTTTTCAATTTAGTTTTAAACAGTCAAAAATAATCTCAATACTATAAAATCAAAAGGAAAAAAAAACTAAAAAACAAAAGAAAATTATTATTGAGAAAGAATACTTCCATTTTTTCCATTTGCAATGGGGTTTTGTTTCTTCAAAATGGGTTAGAGACCTTTGCATCTGCACTGGGTCTACCACATTGCAGAGAAATATAATCCTGCTTAATTTCTCTATTGGGTTATAAACAGAAGTGCATTTATTGAGCTTGGACATGGTGGNCAAACACTTCCTTAGAAAAAAATCAGTAAAAAAGTGACTACTGTTACTTCTACTACTATTAGTTGTGAATTCTCTACTACTTGTTCCCTTTCTCTTTCTAGGCCTCCAATTTCAGGATTATAAATAGTATTAACTTAATGATATGTGACATATGTCTGCGATAAACAAGACAGTGAAGGAAGAAAGGGAAACAAATCTGTAGTTATTGGCTATGAAATCCTGTCTAGTAAAAACTTTCTCTAGTTATATTGGAAAACTAATCTTATGTATTCTCTTCCATGACTAGTGTATTGAACAGAATGACTCTATTTAATCATATTGATATGAAAACAAATTCGAGTTGTTCAATTTTAGTAACAACTCCTTTTTGCAGGTTGTGGTAATTGATGAGGTGGACTCTTTTCTCTTCCGGCCTCATTTGGGATTACGAGCAAAGTATCATGCTGTATGTAAACTCACTAATGCTATAATTGAATCTTTACCTACTTCTTGTGGCATTCTTGTTGCTTTTAGCTTTTCTTTTCCTTGGATCTGCACTATATTTACTTTTTAGAATATTTGCATTTCTAGTGGTGGTATAATAAAGGAAAAAAAAATGGGAGCAAAGGTGGTAGATGAATGTGTTAAAGTGCTCCTAAGTACATCCTTGGCATATGAGGTTTAAATAGTTACCCTTGGTTGGACATCACTAGGTTTCCTGAGGACATGTTTGCATATTGTATCCAACTTTTTTTTACATAAAAGTTTTCTTCTTGCTTTTTTTATTTTTTTTATTTATTTTTTTAACTTTTTGTTGTGAAAAGAAAATTATTATTGAGAAAGAATACTTCCATTTTTTCCATTTGCAATGGGGTTTTGTTTCCTCAAAATAGGTTAGAGACCTTTGCATCTGCACTGGGTCTGCCACGTTGCAGAGAAATATAATCCTGCTTAATTTCTCTATTGGGTTATAAACAGAAGTGCATTTATTGAGCTTGGACATGGTGGTTATATTTATGCTACCACCTCCTCTGTTTCATTATGGTGGTATTCTTATGAACTTCAAATATCTTTCTACCAAATGATGTATAATCTTGAGGTTTTTCTTTGTTATTTCTATGGATGGGACTTATGGTTATTTGTTTTTTCAAGGTTATGTAAAAATTGTCATTATCTCAGGGGCAACTGGGAGGTATCCAAAAGGGATCTTCACAATCCTGGATTTATAGCAATGATTTCTACAGAACGTGATTATATGGATACTGATTTTGATGAATATGCAGCTCCCTCTTCAAGAAGCCTTATATGCTGCTGTATAGTTGATAGTATCTCTCTCTCTCTCTCTCTCTCTCTCTCTCATTTTAAAATTCTCTACTCAATTATGGTAACAAAGGAAGAAACCTTTTGAGCTCCTGGCTCTGTTTAGTTCAACAAAATGCAATACCTTGAGGAACAATTAGTCTTTATTCATCTCCAGCTTTGTATAGTGTAATGAATAACCTTGAGAATAGATGAACATCTCTCCTCTAAGCTTGGGGAAATAATTTTTTTCCCTCTCTGGGAAAAATTATACCCCTGGCCATTATATGAGAGTAAAGACTTTTAGCATCTTCACTAGCTGAAACTTCCAGGAACAATTATTGTCTCTAAAGAATTTATTATCTTGTGCAATAGCAGTGGCATCTACAAGTATGCATTTACCACATTGATGGAGTTATAGCTTTTTTTAGAAAAATAAAGTATTATGACTTCTTTAGTTTGTAGATGGCTATGAATTAACACTTTAAAGTAGCAAATATGCATCTTGTGGTCTCTGAGATTTAAAGTAGTTGAGATATTTTAAGAAAATGCTGTCTTTATATTTATATTTTCTTAGTCTATTTTTTACCTATTGTTAAGAGATGTTCTGGAGCTTACAGAGGCCATTAGAATCAAAGACAAGGAGGCAGAGGCTTATATATCAGAATTTGAAGAATTTACTAGATTTTTGCTTTAGATTTCCATTCTTTTTTAGATAAATAAATAAGTTGGATTCATGTATGCTTTTTTTCATGCAGACCATTGGCCAGGCATATGAGGATATGCAGACCCAAAACCAGCATATGTTGCAGCAGGTGACTGAGAAGGATGACTACAATACCAAGGTCTGTTTTGTTACTGTCTGCATTTCTAATTTGCTTCACTTGGATGTGGCAAGGTTTGTTGTTTTGTCCAGTTTTTCAATTTCATTCCACTTCTTGTGTATATATGGGAATAATTATTCTACTTGTTATATTGTAATTTAATGGGAATAAAAATTCTACTTGCTATATTGTAATTTAATGCCACTTCTTGTGTATATATGTGCAGGTGTTAACTTGCTCACGGTGATGTCTTTTATTATTAGTTAGTAACTTAATTTAATTTCACAGTTGAAAGAAAAAAAAAAAAAGGGAGTGAATAGAATGTTAATACTAGAGAGGAAAAAGATGTGCTTGGTATTGGTATTGCTGCTTGTTTCGTCACCTTATATGATCCTTTAATTCATTTTGTTATCACATTTTCTTTTTAATTGCTTGTTAGTCTTTACTTTTTTATTTTTCTCCCTTTCTCTTTTGAAAATACATATTCTTACCCTTTTTTGTGATGATTTTCTAGGCTGGATATAACAGAAGGGATAACTTATTTTACAAAACTTAGGCAGCTAGATCTTTTTATGAGCCTCCTTGTAAGCCGAAGCCAATCACAAGAAGTTACTAGCCTTTCAAGAGAAGCATGTTGCGAAATTTGAACACAATTCTTTCATATGTTTTGGTATGTAGATGGTTATTTTTTGAGGAACATGGTAGTGTGATGTATTAGAAACTTTTTTTAATGAAGCATGTAATAGGACAAGTGCTTAGTGAATAATTTTTGAACACTTTATATCAAATGTTTTAATGTTAAATGAATTTTACAGTGTTGTTTGACTACTTATTCTATTTGAATTGTATTACTTACTGATCATATTCAATGGCCTGTGTTTGAATAGAAGAGACCATATTAACATTAAAATGGGTTCATAAAAAATTACTGAAATAAAAAATAAGTGAAAAAATGTAGCCGGAAAAAAAGAAAGAATTGGTTTTCCGTAACGGGAAACCGTCACAAAACTGTCACAACAACAACCTTTACGTGATGGCTGCGAACCGTGACAAAATATATATCAGTGACAGAAATCTGTCACATAGTTGTCACAGAAGAGTGTCATTGGCCACGCAAAATAAAGGGTCACAGTTGGGCAACTGTGACGGGAATCCGTCACAAAGTCGTGACTAAGCCGCACAACTGTCACGGTTAGTTGGCTGTCACAATTAAGTAATAGTGATGGTTAGCCGTCACACTACTGTCATAAAAATCTAATTGCGATGGAAAAGGATCCGTCACTTAATCCTTGCCGGCGGTGGCTCGCCGGAAATCCATAATGGATTGGCATATAAGTGACTGTTTGATGCCGTCACTTAAACTCCTTTTTTTGTGACGATAAACAGTAAATGGTCACTAAAAAGAATTTGTGTCGGGGCTATTGTGAAAGCACTGTGACGGGTTAGTTACCGTCACAGTTTGTGGATTATGTGACGAATCCGTCACATATACTATACGTTGTGACGAATTTGCTTCTGTCATAGAAAGCTCTTTTTTTTTGTAGTGACCATTCCGGTGACTGCTCAAACAAGTATTCAATGGCAGTCCTCTCGTACGTTTGAGACGATTTCAAGGCTACTGAGTGCTTTCTCTTTGTTCTTTGTCACTAAAAACCCAATTTAATTCCATTCAATCAAAACATTAAAGAGAATATAATCCTCGTTAATGGTCCAGCTTCTTTCGAACTCCACATGTGGTTCCGTTGAGACAACTTCGTTGATGCTTACAAGACGAGACAAACAATTAGAAATGTGTTGGTTGATCACCGACGTTTCTCCTCCAATGCCTAAGTCAGTCGTAATTGAAAATTTTATATATAAATTTTGCTATAGTATATATGTTCGTATCAAATGCAATGCATGTCAAAATTATTTGTAATCTACTATTCAGTTACATGTCGGATAGTTTTTTACATACGATTGATACTTTGGACGTGCATGCGTTTTGTTAAAAAATTGTTTATATATGATATTTCTCTCTTAAAATGTAAATATAAATCCACTTTAGTAATTTTTAAAATTAAATTTGTTCACATATGAGTCTACAATTAATTTGTGCAATTGATATCATCTAAATTGAAAAAAAGTTACACATTTATCCAATTTAGTTAAAATTAATTGACAAATTCTGTCAACTTAGAAGTTATGTACATAACACATGACCCTCAAAATTGATTTTTCATTTTTTTATTATACCAAAAATTTAAAAAAAAAATTAAAAAACATGTAAGAAAATTTGAAATTCATTTATGGTTTTTTTTTCTTTTTAAATTTTTGTTTTTGGTACAATTAAAAATGAAAAAAAATTAATTTTGAAAGTAACTTGCTATGCACGTGACTTCTAAATTGATGAAATTCATTAATTTTAACTAAATTGATCTAAATTGGACAAAAGTACAGCTTTTTTTGAATTACAGAGTATTAATTGGACAAATTAGTTGTAGAAATTCCTATGTTAACAAATTCAATTTTAAAAATTACTAAAGTTCATTTAGACCTAAATTGTATATGTATTTATATTAAAGCTATCAGGAGAAAAACTTTTTTTCTTGTTAAAGATTCCATGTTTGATTTTTATTTTATTTTTTTTGTCAGTTCCATGGTTTTATTTGAAAAGAAATCGGTAAACACATTGTTTAATTGGGGTTGGTTCTTATAATTAATTAATTTAATATATAAAGATACAATAATTTTGTCTTATTTTTCTTATTTATGGTCCAAGTCTTAGCACTCAATTTTATTTTATTTTTCACAAACGAAAATGTTATAAATAGATAAACTTTAATATATTAAATGTAATCATTGTTGAAATATTAAGAAAGACAGAAGATAGACTAATATCCCAACCAGAAAGAAGAGTTTTGTTCCTTGTCGATCTTGCCATGCAATCTACCGCATTAATCAATTCTCATGAAAAAAAAAAAAAATCAACAATCAAAATGATTTAAACATTCTCAACTATCATCTATGCATTAACAAAACTTCATGATATATAGGCATCTTCTGAATCAATGCTCTGTTTGGCATAATTTTTGGTCATGTTTATGTTTCTCTTCTATTTTTTTAGAAAAGTTTTTTCAAAAGTCATTTTTTACTGGCTTTAGTTTAAAAAAATTTTGAAAGCCTAAAGTACANTAGAAAAGTTTTTTCAAAAGTCATTTTTTACTGGCTTTAGTTTAAAAATTTTTTGAAAGCCTAAAGTACATTTAAAAAATTATCTAAATATTTTTAAAAATAACTTTTAAATTTAAAAAAATAACTTATGACTTTTCAGATATTATGCCAAACAAAGCCTAATACTGCTCGTAAACTCCTTCTAAGCATCTTGAGAAATAACATTTCTCACCCTCCACAAAAGTCTCTAACCGCAAAACTAACCCTAAGAGCATCTTTAATGGCTCTGTGGATTGGATTCTACATGTCATATAGAATATAAGTTTTTATTGCTTATGTGTCAAATATCTATTTAATAGACAGTGAATATTTAAAAGTAGTCTCCAATAGAATCTGTTTACAATAAAAGTAATAGATTATGTGTAATTTTTTTTAAATTATATCTATTTAAAATTTTAAAATAATTGAAAAAAGAATAAAAAAAGAGTTAATTGCTTAGTCACACTGTCTAACAGACTTTCTGAAAGTAGACAGTCTATTTGACAGTGTCTATTTTATTTTTTGCCACATAAGCTTAACAGAGCTAATAGACAGAGTCATTGGAGAATTTTTTTTTTTTTTAAATCTTTCTACATTTATGATGTGGCAATAAAATTAAAGCAATCCACAGTATCATTAGAGATGCTCTAACAATCATTATAAGATTGGTGAGAAATTGGCTCGGTACTTTTTGATCAAAGAGGGCCAAGATCTTTGATCGGTGATGCGTGTCGTAAACACCAAAATTAATTACTGAATTTAAACACTACCGTAGTAGCAGCAAGTTCAGGTCGATTCCACAGAGACTGATGATCAAACTATTTCTATTTCAATTAAAGCAAAATTAAAAAGATAAAAGGGGGATTTTATGTTGGGAAGTTCAATTATTAAAGAAAACAATTTAATAAATACCGAAAATAACAATAGGAGAAAACCTTGGGTCAGAGTATCTTCAATTGCTAAAGAACAGGTGATCACAGACAAAAATATATCCAAAAATAATCATTCAATGTTGGATTGAATAAAATAGCACGGCCAATTTTATTCAAACTCTCACAATTAATTAATTCAGATACGATCATAAATTAATCCTAATCCTGAAATATCTAAACCAACGTGATCTAAATCAAATCAGAACAGCATTAAGAACAATAGCAACCAACAATAAACAAGTTCTACAAACGTTGTAAAACTTTAATCTATTATGCATTCTCCTAAGAAATTAACAAAAGCTTAGCATGCAATTATTAAAATCAAAGTGCTACTAAACATAGAACATTCAATACGATTGAATTCCTAATTAGCAAATACCCAATCCACAAATAATTATAACGGATCCAAATTATAATCAAAGAGAATTGAATAATAAACAAATAAATTGGAAGAACACAAATTGAATAATTATAATTGAATTAAAACTTATAAACAATGTCTCACACCTTATACTTTAGCAATGAACAATACTCTTTCCCAAGAGAGAGATTTAGCTACTCATAATTGTTAGAAATCTCTTTTCTTTGTTGTTTTTGCTCTAAAAACGGCTACCCTATTACAAGATAACTTAAACCTATTTAAACTAAAAACCTAGGGCTACAAAACACACAAAAACGTGCCTAAACGGACCAACTTCGCGCCCATCCAGGCGCCTGGGCACTGCACCTGGGCTGCACTGCCTTGCTGCCAACGTCCAGTTAATTACGGATTTGCCACTGCTTCTTTAGTTTTTTTGTTTAATTACGATTTTGCCACTGTTTTTCCATTTTTCATCACTTTAAGCTCAAATCCACCTAAAAATAGAAAAATATAAATTAATCCATTTTAAGTGAATAAAACATGCTCAAATCAAGTATTAAGGTATATAAAATATATATAAATTGCATCCCATCAAATACCCCCACACTTAATCTTTGCACGTCCCGGGCAAATCATAAAATATTATATTTCAAGAAAAACTAAATCAATCAAGTAACAAAATATTATAGACAGAGACACAACCAAAAATTCAACAACTAGCACATCATAGTCACATGAATCGAACAATCGTCAGTCTTACTAGCAACCAACTTAATTAAAGCTCAATTCAAACTAGCTCGGCAAATAACTCACTGAATTCTCTCTAATCACTCAAGTGTTTAAAAGGTTCAAAATATTCTCTCAAATTCAATGAAAAACTTGCTCTATCATAAGCTTGCTTATCAATCTAGTCTCCACCACCTAGCATACAATTAAGCACAAATCCGAAGGCCTTTTAAAAGGTTGTAAAGTGGCTTAGGTAAAGGTAAGGTAGAAAAGAAAAATCATAAGAAAAACAATGGGGTAACATCCAAAATCCAATAGAGCATTCAAGATATGATCTCACTAATACACACCAACATTTTTCAACTATTTTCTTTCTCCTCTAAACTTATCACATTTAGCCCAATTCTCATGCTTTTACACAAAAACAAAAATTTCTCACTTCTTTTTTTTTTTTTTTTTTTTTTTTTTTCAAATACTCTTTCTACTACTGTTTTTTTTTTTTCTTTTTCTTTTCAACAAACACACCAAAGCATGAGAATTCCAAATATTTTTCTTCAACCACTATATACAATTTACTCATACCAACCATCATAAGTATGATCACCCCACACTTAGTCAAAACAACGCACAAAATTCACCATCACACATCCCAAATGCTCAATTAGACTTAGGATAGGAAAAAGTAGTCAAAAATCAAGTCCAAGGCTTGTAATGTAGGCTAAAGATCAAAGAAAAAGATCATAAAAGCTCAAAGGGGTTAAAATGATAAACATAAAGGTTGGCTTTTTTTTTAAGCTAATTGGCTAAAATAAAAAAAAAATGCCTTCATCATTTTAATGCAAAAATGTATAAATGTGATCTCAATAAGCATGTCAAAGCAAGTTCTAAAGATACAAATTCATACATGAATATCACTCACAAAAATGATTAAAAGAAGTGATTAATTCAACTTCAAGGCTCAAAAGCTCACTTAAGTTTTAATTTACCGAGACTAGCTTTCATTTAACCCAATTCAAATGGTTGCTAAAACAGACTTTAAATTGCTAAATTCACTTAGCTAAACATGCTATTTACTTCATTTTATCTAAGTCTCCATCTATAATAATAATACTTTCATGACTCAAAGCAATGAGAAACATCAAAAAATAAACAAAGCAGCGAAGTATATGTTCACTAATCTCAATCTCAGCCCAGAAACGCAAATAAAAAGTAAACTAAAAAGCAAAACAAAATACGAATAAAACAAAATAACTAACCTAACTAAATAACAAATAAACTAAATAACCATAAATTACCCCCCCACACTTAAATCACATTGTCCCCAATGTGCATAAAATGCATAAAATATATAAAGAGAAAAGTAATACTCCCCTGAAGAAGCGAAGTCCACATTATGCACAGGGACAAGCCAATCTACTAGTGTGATAAGTTTTTTTTTTTTCGCAGCCACAGGCAGAGCCTTCCAAGCGCCTTCCCAGGCCCCAGCCCAGGCGCCTGGTGCTGCGATTTCACTGTTTTTTATTTTTTTTTTTTTTTTAAGAAACCTTTGAATTCCTCAAGTAATGGACTCCCCATCAAATATTGTGAATGTCTTCACTTCTCCATCGAATTCTAAGGTTAGTGCTCCTTCATGAACATCAATTTTTGCTCGAGCAGTCTTCAAAAATGGTCTGCCTAAAATGATTGGTGTTGGATTTAAAAATGCATCATCCGCCATGTCCAAAACATAGAAATCCCCTGGAAAAACCATCCCATTAACCTGCACCAAAACATCTTCAACTACCCCTATCGGGTAGGCATTAGACCTATCTGCTAACTGTATGATAACTCTTGTATCTTTTAGAGAGCCCAATTGTAAAGAATCATACATTGATTTAGGCATCACATTAATGGAAGCTCCAAAATCTAGCATGGCATGTTCTATTTTAGAATTTCCAATCACACATGGTATAGTAAATGTACCTGGATCTTTACATTTTGGAGGTAGCTTCCTTTGCAAAATAGCAGACATGTTCTCACCTACACTTACCATTTCATTCCCTCTCAACTTTTTCTTCTTGGTGCATAATTCTTTAAGGAATTTTGCATACCGAGGGATTTGTCTAATTGCATCAATCAGTAGGATATTGATTTCCACCTTCCTAAAAGTGTCCAATATCTCTTGTTCTTGCTCTTTTTTTTTTACCCTTGTTCAATCTGCTAGGAAAGGGAGCATCAATGTAATTGTTAGAAGAAATATTTAGAGATTTAGAGTTTACCTTAGGTGATGCTTCAACTTTAATTTCTTCTTCCACTTGATGCTTCTTTTTAGTGTCCGGATTGTATTTCTTGGAATTGTCCACTTCTTTTCCACTCCTTAAGGTAATGGATTTAACTTCCTCTCGTGGATTGATTGGTTGTGATAGCAATTGTCCAGACTGATTTGTTTGAAGCTTGTCCACAACAGTTGCTATTTGGCTCATTTGATTCTCCAAATGCTGAAATCTCTTTGCTGCATCATGTTGCCATTGTTGAGTGTTAGTGGCTAAAGCTTTCACTATATCTTCCAATGACATACCTGATTGAGGAGGTTCTACTGGTGGCTGTCTTGGTTGATATTGATGTTAGTACTGGTTGTGTCCTGAGTTGTTACCATAACGCAAATTAGGATGATCCCTCCATCCAGGATTGTACGTGTTTGAGAATGGATCATATTTGCGTTGTGTTTGTCCCGGAAAACCACCAACCATATTTGCTTGTTGAACAGTCTCATCTTCTTGAAGAGTTGGGCATGAATCTGTAGGATGACCCACAACTGAACAAATTCCGCAGACCACAGCAGCTTGAGCTTGACCTACAGCCAACTGTCGAACTAATGATGTTAAGTCAGAAATTTGTTGCTCAATATCAGAAGTACTTACCTCATTAACCTTCTTGAATGGTTGGGTAGATCTTAAGCCAAACTGTTGAGTGTTTGCAGCCATAGTAGAGATGAGATGTTTGGCTTCTGCCGGAGTTTTATCAACTAAAGCACCTCCGCTTGCTGCATCCACCATACTCCGTTCCATGGGTAACATTCCCTCATAAAAGTATTGGATTAGGAGTTGCTCGCTGATTTGATGGTGAGGGCAACTTGAACACAGCTTTTTGTATCGCTCCCAATATTCATATAACAGTTCACCATCAAATTGTCGAATGCCACATATTTCTTTTCTAATGCTAGCAGCTCTAGAAGCTGGAAAATATTTTTCTAAAAATACCCGCTTCATGTCATTCCACGAATTAATAGATCCTGAAGGAAGGTAATATAACCAATCCTTTGCTGCATCCTTGAGTGAGAAAGGAAATGCTCTCATCTTGATTTGTTCTTCAGTCACACCATGCGGCTTCATCCCAAAACAAACCACATGAAACTCTTTCAGATGCTTGTGCGGATCTTCACCTGCTTTGCCATAAAAAGATGGGAGTAAATGAATTAGTCCAGATTTTAATTCAAATGTAGCTTGAACTTCAGGAAATTCAATGCATAAAGTTTGAGAATTCAAATCTGGGGCTGCCATCTCCTCAAATTCAGAATCACTATCGGCACTTAAATCCAGAGTTAGATCGGGGCTAGATGAAGTAGTAGCACTCTCTACCGCCTTTCTCTTAGCTGCCTTTGTGTCTTTCCTTAATTGCTTTGCGGTCTTTTCAATCTCTGGATCAAAGCTCAGATCTTCTTCGTTTGATCGTCTAGTCATGTACCTGAAACAACAAAATCTAAAAGAAAAAACTAAAACTAAAATTAGAATAGAAAGAAAATTGAGACATAACAAAATCTAAAAAAAAAAAAAAAACTAAAACTAAAACTAAAATTAGAATAGAAAGAAAATTGAGACACAGTCTCCGGCAACGGCGCCAAATATACAATAATTATCATACAACTATTTTGTACGATTAGTTCATATGAAAACGTCACATTTATATTTATATTTAAAAATCTTCTGCAATCATGGGTTGCTCATCATGTTCTTGATCTTTGGAGAGAGAGGAGTTTTAGATTTACTGAGTTTCTTTTTGTTTTCCATTTTGGAGCTGTTAATAATGTATTACTGGTATTATTTTTTATTTTTTACTTTTGGTGGTTTTCCCGCTGGAGTTTTTTGACCATGGGATTTTAACGTTGAGATTTCCACAACCACAAGGGCACACAGCTTTCCTCTTTTTGCACTCTGAAACTCCTTAATTATACGAAGAGTCCAGATGGGTTTTCTTTGGTTTGTCTAAATATTAAGGCCAGTGGTTTTTTCTTTTTGCATTTTTATGTTGTCAAGACTCTTGTATTAACTTTTTACTTTAACTTCATTATATTCTTGGATTGGCTGGTTTTGTGGTTTTGGGGTGCCAACATTTGAGATGCCTTGTTCCTCTTTTTCTCTCCTTTTGAATTTTTTTTATGTGTTTCAACTTAATTTTTTTATCATGAAATTTTTTTCCATCTTATATACTTTTTCATCATAAAATTTTTATTCTAATCCTAGAAAAAAATTTCATCTAAATTTTGTTTTTTTTCATCTAAACTTTTTTTCAATTAAAAAAATTCATAATAAATATATATTTTTAGTACTTTTAGGATGAAAAGAAAAAGATGAAAAAAATTAGAAGAAAAAAGATTTAGATAAATCTTTTTTAGGAAGAAATTTTTTTTCATAATGAAAAAGCATATAGGATAAAAAAAATTCATAATAAATAATAATTGTTTAGAAATTTTAAGATATAATAAATGTTTTTATATGGAAAAAATTAAGTAAAATTTATTTTTAATATTTCAAATAATTTGTAAATAAAAAAATTGTAAGGTACTATTGCATTAACTAACTAAATATGTTAGATTTAATTCTAATTTGACTAAACTAAAACTTTGTATAGATGGGAATGTATTAATTGTAATGATTTTTATATGAACAAATTAAATTTTAAAAAATATTAATGCATTTAACTCTAGTTTTTAACAAGTTAGATCCAAATAAATTGTACAAGCTAGCTCAAATCCTATTGGACTACGATGCTAGCTAGTTACTTGCAAGAACATAGCATCTCACTTTTAATTATTATTAGCAACTGGAAAAAATCTGCGACCACCGTATAACATAACAGTATATGGTTTCAATAACAAAATGCACGTTTTAATATTGTCCAGTGATAGTAGTACCACATTACTATCTGCATTTATTTACCCAAAAAAAAACATTACTATCTGCATTCGTACATATCCATATTATATATATATATATATTTATATTTTAATTTATAGATAAGATTCCAAATCAAGCAGAACACTTCGGTGAAAAGCCAAAAGCATATAATTATTTGAGTTTGAAATACAATGCAAAACAATGACAGACTTTTATATTATGCTTGGAACTTATATAAAATTCCATTAGAGAAGAAAATTTACAATTCTTGTTGTTTGGATATGAAAGCATAGAGTTCGATTTAAAAGAAAATTGTTGGAGAGAAAATTTTAGCAAAAAAAATCTAATTAAATATGTAAAAAAATAACTTTTAATGAATAATATGTTAGGCTTTTCTTTTATGTTTCCATTTTATTAAGGACTGCAACACGTATGTAAGTAGGTGGTCCATTGAATAATAATAATAATAAATCTTAAAGTGTGAACTTATTTTGGGTTTATTACATCCCCTCTCTTCAGAATTACATAAATTACAATTAAATCTTTAAAGTTTGCTCTAATGACATCTCTTCCCTACTGTTAATTTTTTTTTTTTTAAGTTAATGGGACAAGGGTATTATTGTATTTTGCTCTTCTGGAAACGCAGATTGACACTGAAAAGCCATCTTACTTCCCTAAACTCATTCGAATAGACGTGACTGTTCTTCTCCAAGTCATTTCCCTCGACGAACCATTTCCCTCTCCATAACCATCTTCCATAGTATCGTTTGGCCCGAAATAACAAAAGTGTTTCCCTCCAAAGGATTGGCAATGGCTATATAGATTGTTAGGGCTTGCTGGCTGCGCTGAATCGAAGATTCCGAAGAGAAATTTCAGAGTAGAAGCAAGTCTGAGGAAAACAAGGTTAGTTTTCAAAATTTTTTATTTGCATTACAGTGAAGTTTGCGTTTAGGATTTCGAATATTTGAGTTAATAGCTTGGATTTTTTTTTTTTGGGTTTATTTGGGTTGTTCCGAATCTAAGATTTTGAAAAGGAATTTCATATTGTGCACAGCAAAGGAACACGAGGTTAGTTTTCAATATTTGGTTTTTGGATTTTCTGGATGTTAGATTGTTTGAAAAAATGTTGTTTGCTATTTTTTGTCTGTGTATGAGATTTTGCCTCCTTAATTTTGAAGAAGAAGAGAATGTCTGTCTTGAAGGTATTTTGAGGGTTTTTTTATTTTTTTTGACCGACTCTTATAAGGAAATGTTTGTCTTGAAGTATATTTTTTGAGGCTATTTTTTGGGGCTAAATTTCAAATTGGGTTTTCATTAGTTAGGTTTTGCTGTATAATTTTAAATTGGATTTGATAATAGTTTGGGGCCAAATTTCAAATTGGGTTCCATAATTTTTATTTTTATTTTTTTGCCTTTTTAGGGTTTATGATATCATTGATGTGCTACATGGTATAATTGAGGTAAGAGATGATAATGCTAATATTTATGAATCTTTTTATACTGGTTTTGAGCACATATATGTGTTGCCACTTTGATATGTGTTTAGGGTATCATTGATGAGCTAATTTTTGTGTGTTTGTGCAGTTGATATGAATTGACTTTTGTTTTAAAGATTGAACTGATCAGTGTGTGGATTCCAAGCCTTTCATTCTTCTATATTTCAATTAATGTCTGTGTAACAACAATTGAACTGATGAGTTTGTTCATCATTCTGTTTTATTTTCATGTAATATTGGAACATGTTAATAAACATTTGTTTTAAGTATATAGGCTGGAAACTATTAGTTGCGTGCTACTGGCATTAAAGAGATCTTGAATCTCGTACTGAATGTGTAACAACACCACGTGCTTAAAACAATTTTTTTTAATGGTACTGTTGAATGACTTGGTTATTTTGACTAATACAATATGACTGTTTTGCTGATATAGACTGTTTTTTTTTTTTTTTGTTGAATGACTAGGTTAATTTGTTTTTTATTCTTTTTTGNAGGCCAAATAAAACAATTTTTTTTTAATGGTACTGTTGAATGACTTGGTTATTTTGACTAATACAATATGACTGTTTTGCTGATATAGACTGTTTTTTTTTTTTTTTGTTGAATGACTAGGTTAATTTGTTTTTTATTCTTTTTTGGGTATACTAGTTTGCATTTTCAGAATCATAATGCTGTTCAAGCTTTATATTAGCATATTTGGAGAAGAATTGGAACCATTGTTGGTAGATGAAGAAAAATATAGCTTTGTGTGTTTGTACACAGATGTCAAAATGATGACTTGTAATGAGAGAATGAACTTAGGAGAGAAACCTACAATATCTTCTACGGTTAGATTACCTTGGTCTAAGGGGGTTACATATTTTATAAAGAATGACAGAGATTTGTTAGAGATGTTTAGATTGTTTAGGGATAACAAGACAGACACAATCCACATAGACTGTAATATGGAGCCTTTAGCTGTCATACCTGTTGATGAAAATGTAGTTTCTGATTATGCTTGTGAAGTAGAATCTGAAATGGATTCAGATTCATGTGATTCTGACTATATGGAATGTTTAAACCAACATCAGACCACCCAACATCCATCCCGAGCTCCTGCATCCCCTCATCAGACCACAGCCCTTGCATCCTCTTTTCAGACCACCCAACCTACATCCCCACCCCCTGCATCCCCTCCTTAGACCACCCAACCTGATCATGCTGAAGGTGAAGCAAATCAGGTTTAAAACCAAAATATAAATGGGGAGTTCAACTTAGACATGGAATATGAGGAGCTCAAATGGAGTGATGATGAGGAAGATGCTGTGGATGCAACTGTCGATGTACATTTAGAGTCTAACAATGAGGTGGATGATGAATCAGTAGGATATGAGTCAAACAATGATGATGGCTCTGTTGGGAGTGAATCTAAAGAAGAAAATGCAGTTGCTAGACTTTCAAGAAGAATGCGAAAGAAAGTGTATAAGCCTCTCCCCGATGGGAAACACCATTTAGAAGTTGGATTTATATTTCCTAATGTTGATGAATTTAGGAATGTTCTTGTTGATTACTGTATACAAAAAGGATTCAACATTGTTCGATTGAAGAATGAAAAATCTAGGGTCACTTGTGTTTGTGCTGCAGCTGGTTGTCCATGGAAGATCCATGCATCCCCTATGCTTGATGGTTAGACCTTCCAAGTTAAGACATATGTTGATCAACACTGTTGCACTTTGCTTACTATAAATCCATTAGTGACATGTGAATGGCTTTCTATGAAATTGGAGAGTAAACTAAAGGCTAATCCTGAATTAAGTGTTAAAGCACTGCAAGCTGATGTAAGGACAACTTATGGAGTTAAAGTTGATAAACCGAAGTTGTATAGGGCCAAGAACAGAGCACTACAGAGATTGCATGGTAACCATGGTAAAAGTTATGCTATGTATGGGAATGTTGTGATGGCCAATAACCTCGGAACAATGGTCAAGCTGAAGTGCCATCGGAATATGTTGTCTGAGAGCCTCATTTTTCAGAGCTTTTTTTTTTAGTTTTCTAGCTTAAAAAGATGGTTTTCTACAAGGTTGTAGGCTATTTATTGGGCTAGATGGATGTCATTTGCGATGGCAGTTTGGTGGAGTGTTGCTTAGTGCAATTTCTTTAGATGGAAACAACAGCTTGTTTCTTCTAGCTATTTGTGTCTATGAGAGTGAAAATCATGATAGTTGGAGTTGGTTTTTGAATTTGTTGAATGATCACATACTGGTTCATGAAACTAGAAGTATTAGTTTCATGACTGATAGACAAAAAAGAGTAGTGAAAGCATTGGAAGAGATTTTTCCAGATGCTAAGAATAGGTTTTGTTGTAGGCATATATTTTCCAATTTCAAAGCTAGATTTCTCAGTGTAAGTGTTAGGGACTTGTTTTGGATTGCTGCTAGGTCCACGAACATCAGGGACTTTAATGCAGCAATGGAAGATATTAAGAAGATGTTCATGGATGCCTATGAATGGCTACAGGAGATCCCGATTGAACATTGGAACAAGCATGCCTTCAAAGTGAGTGTTAAGAGTGATCATGTGACAAACAACATGACATAATCATTAATAGTATGATTAATGATCATAGGGGCAAGCCTATTCTACAGTTAGTTGAGAATGTGAGAAGAAAGGTAATGAGGAGATTTAGAAAAAGAGAACAGGCAGCACAAGCTTGGAATTCAGACATTCCACCAGCTATTCAAATGAAACTGAACAAAATCCATAAGGTAGGAAGACATATCAAGGTCATTTGGGCATGTGCTGATGAGTTTGAAGTTTTTGATGCTTCAAGGGTACTTGTTTTAAAACTAAACAGCCAGCAATGTGAGTGTGGAGCATGGTAGCTTTCTGGGATTCCATGTAAACATGTTATAGCATGTGTGAGCCATATGGGAGTCAATCCCATCCAATATGTGCATCACAGCTTGACCAAGGCTACTTACCTACAGACCTATAATGGCATGATTCACCCCATATCTGATGAGTCAAAGTGGTCTGAAGTGAATGCTGATGTAGTTCAGCCCCTCGTGCATAGAAGGATGCCTGGTAGGCCAAAAGTGGCAAGGAAGAGGGAGCAGGATGAGCCAGGCCCACATAAAAGGTCTTATGCAGTGAAGTGTGGCTATTGCCGAGGCTTTTGGCATAACAAAATATTTTGCCCAAAAAAGAAGAGAACTTCACATGTAAGTTGCTGATTTGGTTTTTTTTTGGATTTAATGTTGGTTTAAACATTAACAAATTGTTCAACTAATTTATTACATTTTCATGTAACTTAGGCATCAGTGGCTGAAACTGGAGGCCACTCTCAACCTCTGCCTCAACAGCATCAAGCCTCAACTTCACATCAACCAGTAGGAGAAACACGTGTTCTCTGGTATTCTCAACCTAATCAGTAGGAAAAACATCAATAGGCATATATGTAAGGAAAGTACATCTCCTTGCTTTTTGAAGAATACAGTTTAGGATTGTAATAGGACTAGGACACCTTTTGTTGTATTGAATATTACAATATGTGTACAAAATGGATGCAAATTGAGTCTTCAATACAAATGATGATAGAAGTACATATTGTGCAAAGGTATTGATGGTTGTGTCATCTTATTTCTGAGACATAGCTTGCATGATAGTGTGTACATAAGGGTTGCATCCCTTTGACGGTCCAAAAAGAGTAATATTTGCAGTTTCCCTGTAAGCAAAAAAAATATAGCTTAGATGGATTATTTGATAACTTAGAAATTCTTAAACATGCTCTCTTTCTACAATGACATCTTCTATTTTTGAACTTGATTAAGCCTTCATTAATATGACTGATGCTACTTGATGAAGCCATTTTCAACTGAGATTTTGTTGTTTTCTTGCTTTCTTGTTGGCTGGTACACTATTTTTGTGGGTATTGTGTTTGCTATGGGATAATTTAAATTGTGTTTGCTGTGGAAAAATTTAGGTTGTGTTTGATGCTTTAATAGATGTTAGAATGCCATATTATTGCAATATAGCTGTTATAAGAGGTGTGGTTGCAATGCCAGATTCAGACTAGCCGTTTAGGTCAATCTGAGAATAAAAAAATTATTTCAGGGGGTGTAAATGTAAAACTGGAGTAATAGCCGTTGCAAACCTTTTTTTTGTTAAATTTTGGTTATCCATTTTTTCATTTAAAATCAAGTAGACAGTCACAAATTTCGATGTGGAAGATATATTCGTATTTTACTTTGCCACGTAAAAAAAAGAATAAATTTAACTAATAAAAGTCCAATAAAAAAGAATGAGATGTCCTTAAAGTAAACTTCAAGAATTTAATTATAATTTAAACAAACTAAGTGATGTAAAATACCCACTTTTTTTTATATAACTTCTTAATGTGTGAACTGTGACGTTAGAGTTGGTCATATTTGATTGAAAAAATAATATATTTGTTAGGCATGTGTGAGATTTAGTGGATAGACTTTCGCTTCACATAAAGTGCATTCTTCTTCCCGTTTGTTTTTTAATATTTCATTGGCAATTAAGTGCATAATCAAAATGTTTGGTTATGAAAAATAATAAGCAGTTTAAATTAAAAAATATATATATTTATTAATTTTTATGTAAAACATAAATTAAAGCAGTTTGTTTTTAATAAATATTTATTAAATTACTTTATTTGTTTTAAAAAAAAAATCCAAAAATAGAAAAAAAATGTCTGTTAAAATATTTATTTTGCAATGTTAAAATTTTTTTTTGAACTTATTTATGAGTATCGCCAGTATAGTTAGCTCTAATCTCTTTTGAGCTACAGTCATATTTAATTAAGGAAAACTCTTCCATCAGTATTTTTTATATTCACATAAAATTTGAACCTAAAATTTTTATAATGAGTTGAGCTAGAACGTCCTTTCTTTTCCAACAATTTGCTGGGTTTTAATTTTGGGTGAATTAATTCTTATAATATTAATTCTCACATCGCCTGATTTTGAGTTTTTGTTTAGAATAATATAAATGTGTGAATTAATGTTTTATTAGTTTTTTAAAATTTATCAAATTGAAAAATAAAAAATATAAATATTCAAAGTTGAAGATGATAAAAACTTTTATGACCTACTAAGGGTGATATGTATTTTTGGATAAAGTTCACATCGCTTTTACATTTTTTCCATCATACATAAGAGCGGTGTAAATCTTGTTAGGGGGGCTATGAGGCAAATTGTAATTTAGGTAGAGATTTCTTTTCTCTCTTCACTACCAGACCCAATCTTTTCTCTCCTCACAGTCAAATTTATTTTTTATCTTTTAATTATTAAATTTATTGTATTTACTTAATATTTTTTTAAAAAAAATCTATATTTTTAATAGTTTTGGAACAAGTTTTCCATTCAATCCGCCTCCACATATATGTATGAAACAATTAGAAAAACTAAAATATCCCTTCTTCACTAAAACACACAGCCCTTGTTAAGGGAATGAATGTTTCAGTGAAAGAGGAGTGTGTCTTCTTTCAACTTCAGACATACTAATATGATTTTTTTTTCTTTTTCTTCGTATTTTCATTCTGATAAACTTTAAAATACACAAACAACATGCGTATACAAACTAATAAACTTTTAAACATGATTGTAACAAGAAAAAGAAGAAATTGACTCCATAGGCATTGAAGTTACATTTCATTTTGTTAAAATCTCTAAAAAGTTGTTAAAATGGAGTCCTAAATTAGTTATTTTAGTGAATTTTGAAGAACTAAATTTATAAAAAATTAAAAATGGTTGCCAAAACACAAATTGTTTTACAAAAATCACAGTAAATTAATAAATTTTGGCTACGAAAGGAGGACATGATAGTAAATTATTAAATTTTGGATGCAAAGAGAATTGATACGCACATTAAATAAATAAATAAATATAATATGTCTTCTGGGTTTAGAGGTGAAAGTTAAAAAAAATAAAAAAAATAGTAAGCATGAAAAGTAATTTCATTTTACCGGTGAATATCTGTATAAAATCCTTTATTATTATAGATTCTAGCACATTGTGAATCCATAAAAAACAAACATTTTTGTTGTAAGTCTATACAAAGCGAACTTTATAAACATATTTTTCTGAAATTTAGTTTAATTGGTTAAATTTAGTAACATGAAGGATTAAATCGTGGACTAAAATTTAGTTTATATATATACGAAAATATGAATTTATCTTAAATTCCCTCGGCTTTGTACTTAATCTAATTGGACATGTAATGGTATCAACTATTATGGTTCGAAGAGATATATGCTGGACCTTGTCCTTCTACGGCCTGAATTAACTCGCACATAGAATGTCTTTTTTTTTCCCCAAGAGGGAGATTATAACCCAATATAAGGCTACTACCCAGTCTTTCAGAAACAATTAGATTCAAAATGTCCCCGGGGAGAGCTTCTAATCAGCTATCATATTTACCAAAAAAATAAAATGAAAAACGACCATCTTCAACAGAAAAAGATAACTCAAGAGAGATTTTCATGTGCATTATTTAATAAGAGCCATCATACAGTACAGTTAGCCCATTGGTCAACCATATTAGTTATTACAATTATGCCTGCATTATTCTACAAGATCCTACATATATTTGAATACATTTAAATTTTGATAGTAATATGTGATGTGTCACATTACAAGTTTATTTTTAATTAAAGAAAAATAAGCTTATTAGTTCAAAAGGAAAACAAACTTGTCCTCAGAGTTATAGATTTATTTGTTTGTCTGTTTCTTAATTTTTTTTTCTTATATATTATTTGAAGTGGTACCACCAAAAGGTTAAAGAATGGAACCAAAATATAAAAGCTATATATACATATAGTAAAGTAAAATATAAGGAGAGCCATGCCAAATCTTTTGCTTGACGGGGGCAAAGACCACCAGCAGCCACATTATTTTAATGAAAATAAAATATGGTTGTTAAAGAACCGTATCTTTCTCTTCTTCTTCTTTTTCATTTTCTTAATGAACCTTAACTTTCTCACCATATTCATGGTTGAAATCTTTAAATATTAAACTTGAAGAAAGATGTCTCTCTCATATTCTTGTGGGGCACAAGCTTTCATATAAATGATTAGCAATCTTAGATTAACAATTAGGTTTTACTGTGGGTGACACCCACCTAAGCCTATTCAAGGTCTAAACCAATTATGGTTGTTCGGAAAGCGATAATGACATACTAGCAGAAAATAAATATTAAATTAAAACTTTATTTGTTGCTCTAATATGATAATTTGTCGAAGATCATTTATAAATGAGCAAATAATAAAAATTAAACACACTGGGAATAACTTTTATCTTACATTACCAGATTTTTAAACATGCCTCCTACTTATCTCTTCATTTTTACTTTTTATTTTAATTTCTGTCCATTGTCATTGGCTAGTCGAGTACATGCTAAATGGGTTTAGCTAGGGTACAACTCTTTAAAGTTATATGTAAAACAACCAAAGCAATATTATCTCTAATCAAAATTCAGAATCCAGAATGAAATAACATGGGTTACAAATGAAGTAACGCAATCAATAATTAAAATAATATGAGAATTGTAACGTATAAAAAACCATGCTAAATAGACTCAAAAATTAAAAATACATGGAATAAACAACATTTCATTTTGTCTATTACTTTGCATGCCTAAAAAGCCCAACTATGACTTTTGGATTGTTTAGTGATGGTTCGAAAGTCATTATGTAGGGCTTGAAGCCTTCTTCAGGGCTCATGCATTCGGTAGAGATTTTTGTACAAATGCCCATGTCACATCTAAATTAATGATTTGTGTCTATTTTTTTTAAAATAATGAAACATTCCACCCTTTAATTTTATTTACTTTTTTTTTTCAAAATATGTTTTCTGTATTTGTAAGCTTAGCCCAATGATAAAATCACTGAGAATACACTTTTAGATAAGATATTTAGTCGTTCCTGAATACAAAACCCTCATCTCCGAATTTATAATAAAAACAAACAAGCTTTCTCTCTCTATACTCTTTTTTCCCCATCAAAACTCATTCTTCTGCTACGTTTTCCTTTCAAAAAAATATTCTTCCAAAAATAAAAATTAAGTAATGAAATTTTATCTTTTCAAAAAAAAAAAAAAAACTAATGAAAAAATACAGTGGACTCAATTTTTTTGGCTCAAGATGAATGGGAAGGGCGGGTTTAGGGTGGGAAGGGCAGGCTGAGCTTGGGGTTGATGGGCTAGTTGTGGGAAAGGCAGGCTGGGAAACAGAAGGGCGGGCTTGGGTGGGTAAGGCCAGCTGGGCTTGGGGTGGGCGGGCTGGTAGTGGGACGTTAAATTAGATTATGAATTTGGATTAGATTCGATTCCATATCCTATAAATTTAGAAATCATTGACTCATTCTACATTATATTCTTCCCAAATAGTACACCCTACCAGTCATAAATTATTAATTTTAACATTTTATAAAAATTATTAATTTTTACATCTTCAGAATATCACGTTCACCCCTCCCCTCCCTTTCCTTCCCTTCCCTTCCTTCTCAGATCGCAGCCCACCCCTTTCCCTTTCATCCATGGTGGTTTTCTTCTCTCTCTCTTTCTCTCTCTCTCTCTCTCTCTCTCTCTCATTTTCACCGACAATAAAGAGGCTTAAAATAATGTGGGCTGTTTACTGGATCAATATACATCTGAAACTTCTCGTTGAGCTCCGACCCAAATAAAAAATAAATTCCATTTGGGCCTCCATATATCGGTATCACCGCAGCATGAGACATCCTTTTTTATGTTTTTATTTGATATGTTATTTTTATATGGGACTTTGACAATTTAGGATTTAGTTTTTAAAACTCACTACTATTAAACTTTCTATTTTTGATTTCATGTACATTGATCTAGTTAGATCTAGTCCTAACTCGAAACTTTAGTTGTCACTTCTACTTTTTTCCCTATCAATAACAATGAACATAATTTCTAAGCTCTAAAATACACAAATTTAATATATCATGTTAAACAATTAACATAATGTCAGTTCCATTATTGGCATTATGTTAATTGATCAATGTGCACTAAATCAAAAATTAATGAGTAGATTTTAAAATACAGAGCCTAAATATAAATTTTTAAAATTAGAAGATACTAAAATATAACTAACTTTATTTTTTTCAATAAATAAACCTTGCATCGCATAGTGCGTACATTAGAGAGCATGAAGTGCATATATTAGAGAGCGTGAATTTGCAGATCGAATAGTGTAGGGAAAAGCATGACGAAATGTGAAAAAATCTTGCGTGATAGTGCCATATCATTTTAAATTATCACATTCCACATAAAATCAATGTTTTATAACTATTTGTAACGTCAATTTTTATTGAATGTACCGTGTACGGTCATAAATAGCCAGTCTACAACTTTACCAATATCAATTATGTATAAAAGTTTTTCCCAATGTATAATGGACTCGGGAGAGAGAGAGTTGCAGCCATCCTCATTTCTTTCAAAAGAAAAATCCCCAAACACTATTATTATTAAGGGACAACAAAGTTGAGAACTAAATCATACAGAGGAAAAAAAAAAACACTGGTCCTTAGAGAGTCTCACTATGTACCCATTTTACTAGATATCTAGTTAGTGATTTTCCAAACATTTTGGACAAACTTACATCTGATTAACTACACAAACCAACAAAAAAACACTGACATATCTAATACAATACAACTAGAATGCTCAACGACATTGGACTCATACCAAATATAAAACCATGCAACCTTGTCAGCTGTGTCATGCTATGCCCAAGCTTCTCTACCTCCTCTACGAGTATTTACAATCCCAACACTTGCAGTCTTCTTATTAGCAGGTTTACTCAACTGAAACACAGGGTGCCTGCATAGCTTCCGAACTCCTTCCCTTAAACTTTGCCACTCCCCGCTTTCATAATCGCCTCTGCATTCGTTTTCTGTCATTGCATACTTTTCTGGTGTGCTGCTACCTGAACTGGATTCTGCATTATTTTCTTCATTGCTCTTTATCTGAGAACACCAAAGTTTTTCGTCAATGTCGCCTTCTTGGCAGTCCAAAGTGGCAGCTCTCAATGAGTTACCATGGGCAGGCTGTCTTTTTGCACAAGCATCTGAACTTTTGTTGCTGGTTTCAGCGTTATTTGAATCTGAAGAAATGGAGCCGCTCTTGTGGTTGAAAAACTTTGAGCATGTTGACAGTTGACTTGGCTTGGTATCAGATTCCTCCCTCTCCCTCTCCCTCTCCCTCTCCCTCTCCCTCAGGACCTTTAAAATCAGTGTCTTGAGGAAGTTCATAACTTGCACTGCATGAATCAATGCAGTCAGAGGATCTGCCATCTGCAGCAACAACTTGTTTAGTACATAGCAAATAACAGTGTGTCTGCACACTAAGAGGATTGCATTATTACCATAATGACAAAACTTAATAATCACCGTGAATCATTCTACCTGTAAATCCCAGCTAGAAAGAACATTTCTAACGACATGGATCATTTTCAAATGGCAGCATGCCATTTTACCCTTATTATCTACTCAAGGACTGCATTAATTTTTCACCGACTGTCAAGGAAACTCATGGATAGTTGAAACCTTGCTATAATTATCCAGTTAATTTGTCGGTGGTAAAAAGTAAAAAGAACTAAATTTGACATATCAATTAAAAAAGGATGCATTTTGTAACTCAAATTGACTAATACAGTATCACTGCAAGCCCATGGCACATGGCACTTGGCAATTCAGTAGGGCGACTTGCATGTAAAAATGACAATGAAATCAAAGCAAATGCTTACAAACCTGAGTCATGTTAGGCGCAAAAACCATGGCAATGTTGCGTGCATTCATCTTGTTGAACTGTTCATGCTGCACAACATCTGCCATCAAATTTACAGCCCAATCAAGCAATGCAGCTTCCGTAGAAGGAAGAGACTTTACAAGCTTGGTACAGTCATCTTCTGTATTGCAGTGCACCACCTGTTCTGGTCTGAGAGAATCAAGTACTCCTGTAGGAAGTTCTCTGAACCATGTCTACAAGACAGGGAAAAAAGGAGGAGACAGGAGAGAACGCCTGATTCAGCAATGAACAAACAAAACAGAAAAGGAGAAAAGAGAACCATGTGGAAAATCGTAATTCAGACTTCAGAGAACTATGATATAAAAAAGAGGTTTTATATTGAAGTGGAACCACATAAAATAGATTTTTGTAAGGTTTTAATTAACAGAATGGTTGCAAATTAATAGGCTAATGTAAATATATTGCAAATGCCAAAATTTTGCAGTCAGGCTGTTAAGCCATATCTTACATATTCCAAAATACATTTATTCTGGCGGGGAGTAAAAAAAAAAAAAAAAACAACTTGAATTATATTTTAGAAAGCTTATAAGAGTTATTTTAAGATTTTGAAGAGACTATTGGAAGTCTGCTGTTAAACATGATCAAACACTCTAAAAGAAGGTGTGTCGCTATAAAACTTGGTAGATACATGAAAGATAAATGAGAAGCTTAACTTAGAACATATCATATATGTTTACCTTTATTAAGCCAGCTAAACAATGAACATCAACTCCTTGTGGCACCACACCCTTGTTTAATTGGTCCCGGACACATTCTTCTTGGCTATTATCAGCATTGATTCGAAATATACCTTCTGCCTTCAAGCATGACATAAATGAAATGAAACTTCCAGAGTTTGATCAGTAATACAGAGCATTTAAAATAATTTATCAACTAATTCATATAACAAACAAAACTTACCTGAAGGCCTCCTTCTGAATACAACCGCTTTTGCATCATGAGAAGAATTGTAGGAACACTGTTTCTTCTGTGATCATAGGAACACTGCATTGACTTGGCAGAAACCCCAAACACGCTTACACTGAAATAAATAAAAGAAATGGAATATTAAGCTAATGAAAAGAATAATATAAGCTCAGCCCAAAAATAAAGTTTCTACAGGAAACTGGAATGAGGAAATTTTGGATTAAAGCGAGGTGAACATTCAACCAATTAAACAGAAAATTGCTTCTCGCAAAACTAATATACATAATAACCAAGATAGACTCCCCGCAGGAATATTGGTTCTGACAAACAATTTGCTCATGGAAACAAATCAGAGACGCAGAGAATGCCAAATTATCAAGTCAAGAAAAATCCAATATTCATTCATACAACAAAAAAGATTTAAATAGTACCTTTTAGAAGAGACCAAAATTTTACATTGAAGCTTCTAAGACGCTCCAAATGGAAGAGAGTTTAAAGGAAATTGCTTTTATGTTAGTTCTCTCCTCAACCTACCCACCATTTCTACCAATGATAATCTAATTCAAAGAGGCAAGCATATGGCAGGAGATTCAGGTTCTTAGAACAGCAAAAAGGGAAAGCAATCTTAGTCAGAATTCAGAAGCCAGAAATAGAATAAGATTTGCTCAACATAAATGATCCATTACCCCCGAGCCTCATATTATTATCATCTAAATAAATTCTTTAAAAAATCATATATACAGATAACCTCGCCTAGAAAAATCTCAATTTTTTAAGTCCAATTATATGACAAGATCCTGCCAAAACCAAAAAGTAGAAGCAAAATGGAATCAAAAAGACCAATTTTTACAATCCCAAATAAACTTCTACCTTAATCCGCCAAGACATACATATGTTTAACAAGAAAGAAAAAAATAATAATAACAATGAAGGCAAAGGTGAAAATATAATTACACAAATGGATGACAAGGGCAGTGGAAGGGGGGAATAGTTTTGGTGTTTATAGACATTTCCAATTCCATTATCCAATAAAATTTCAGTAATTTCCACCTTTTCCTCGTAAAACACCGACTTACATTTGCAAAGATGCTCAATTATTTTGGTCTAAATTTGCCTCGTTTAGGTTCCATAAACCAGTAAAATGTTACACATTCACACTATTATCTCATAAAAGTGATAATCAACCCCCAATAAAAAGACCCCAAATTTCCAGTCAGCCAACGCCAACCAACTCAAAGAAAAAGAAGAAGAAGAAGCTCACCTGGCACTAGGCACTCTTCTGGGTACCTCGGGCTCGAGTTCCGTGGGCAAACCCAGAAATCCATTGAACCTATCGAAGGTCACGTGGGAAACATGCCTCACCTCGGTAGGCCAGCTGATATCCATGGAAGAAGCAACGTCTTCCGTCCCCACGCTGCACGTAACCAGAGACTTCCTCAGAGCCGCCACCAAAACATCCAGAATGGGAGACTGGTTATGTGCATGAAAATCTCCACCTTGATCGCTTCCATTGTCTCTACACGCCGTACTGATAAATGGGGTCGACATGGGGTTATCCGAAACCTCGTCCTCAAAATCTTTATCTTCTTCTTCTTCGTCGTCTTCATCCTCATCGTCCTCGTCCTCGCTGTTATTGTTGAAGAATGGACTGGGAGGAGGGGCCGTGTTGTACTCTGTGAGTCCCACGAGACCGCAGGATTTGGATCGGAAAAGCCGAGTCATCTGCTTCCCAAGTCCTAACTATGAAACAGAGAAGGGGTGTGAGCCAACGCGGAAAAAGAAAATAAAAGAAAGAGGATGATGGAAAAGAATATAATGAAACAAAGAGTGTTAAAGAGGAAAGGCTTAATATTTAGAGGAAAAGTAGAGCAGGGTTTGGTGAGTTGGCGATAATAGTAGTGGTGAGGTGGAAGAAAAAGGAGGTTGCTTGAGAGGAGAGAGAGAGAGAGAGAGAGGGGATGATGAATGATTGTAGGATTGTAGGATTGTTGGGTTGAGAGAGAAGTGTATGGTACTGAAGGGCGATGCGGACATTTTGCTTATTCTTCCTCGGGTGGGGGTTCTGATGTTCTTCTTTCTTTGCTCTTACTTTTTGATTTATTATTTGCAATTCAACAGGACATAGAAGTGGAGTCTGATGAAAATACTACTCAACAAAAACAAGAATGGGACGTACCTCTCTGTTTCTCTCTCTCTCTCTCTCTCATAAGAGTGAGTGTATGTTTTGGTAGTTTTTTCATATTATTCTGTCGAAGTGAAATGTATTCAAAAGATTCAACTGCCATACATTTTTATCTTTTTCTTTCATCCTTCAGTCGTCATCGTTCAATTTCACAATCCATGAACGTATATGGGTCCCTTTTGCTCTCTATCTGAAAGATCTATCCACTTTCCATACTTTGTGGTGAATAATTCTAACTTTCAAGTACCCAAGGAATTTTTGTCGTCTATCGCCCATCAAATGGCATAACATCTGTGTTTATGCTATCCATACGATTCATTGATGAGACAGATCAGCTTTTACGAAATTGGCATTTAAGAGTTTAGGATTTTTTTAACTGTTACTAAAGTGATTTTCACTTGGTCTTTAAACTAACTTTTATTTTATTTTTTTCATTTTAATCTTCAAACTTCAATTAAAGAATCGCTTTAATCTTAAAGCCTCAATTTAAAAAAATCCAAAATAAATTATGATGCATTTATTGAAGATTGAGAATCAAAATGAGTAAAAAACTAATTTAGGAACCAAAATAAAAAATCACCCTATAATTTTGAAACTAACAGTGAGAAAAACCTTTCATATAATTTATGTGTTGCAATTAATGCATGAATTTATCTACATTGGTACAATGTGCCATTTTAAAGAATCTTTGCATAGATTTTTATGAAAACATAAATAAATAAATAAATTCAATATGCATTTCAAATTCTGCATTAGGTTCCAAAATACACTATACTTCATGACAAACTTTTATTTTGCTAATTTTTTTTAATTGAGAAATGCATGTGTATGGTTTTCATGTTTGGAATTTTTTTTTTGGTTAATAGGTTTTCGTGCTTAGAAGTATGTAGTTTGTAATGAATTTTTTAATTCAAAGGTGTTAAACATATACAGTGTTAATGAAATGCAATTAAGGAAGCATATGGACTTTGACCAAATGTTATATAATATTAGTATTGTCCGTAGCATAGAAATATATAAATCCATTCAAGATTTGATTATACCAAGTGTATCTAATTAATTACTTTAGTCCCACTCATGTTCTTCCCTCATCTTATATTTGGGACAATGTGTGCAGATGCTTATGAACAATATATAACAGTGACGCTCTCTTATCTGTTTGTAGCTTCCCCATCAATTCCACATGCTTGAGATG
This sequence comes from Ochetophila trinervis, assembly GCA_003254975.1. Lineage (NCBI taxonomy): Eukaryota > Viridiplantae > Streptophyta > Magnoliopsida > Rosales > Rhamnaceae > Ochetophila > Ochetophila trinervis. The sequence continues at coordinate 1,036 of QANX01002376.1, read as the reverse complement.
CCACCCTTGCCCTTTTTAGTACGTTGGATAGTCCCTCATCCCCTTCCAATGAGACAGTATAAACAAATTACACAATTCTCTTTTTTCCGACTAATTGTAAAAGAGAACTAATTACTTGAATGATGGAGATTCTGTAAAATGGGGTATCAATTACTTCTGGCAGCACAGCAAAAACTTAGCTTTGGAAATGGGGTTTTGGATTTATTATTAGAATCTGTGTTTGTCTAGCTGTTTTGTGTTTTGCTTTGCCAATCCCGTAGGAAATCACATGGGCACATGGCGTGTTCCTTTGTTGTTTTCCTGAGTTTTTCCTGAAGCTCTTTTTGTGGGCACAAGCTACTTTTATTTTATAGCAAATGCTAAATTACGCCGATAAATGACATATTTAAGCTTCACAAACTACCTACTTTGGCTTAACAACCTAAAAAGACCATAATCGATGTATCGCCCATTTGTATGTAAGACCCACTATTATTCCCTCGTGTATACTTTCTATGATGTCGGAAAAAGCCCATTTTGTTCGGTATGGGTTTTACGAAAATATTTTCTTTGATTTTGTTTAATGAGTTTCATGAATATGATGTTTTTCTTATAGATAAGCAAATTGATGCATGCAAACAAAATTTCCTGATTGGGTTTACAAAATATCAATGATTTAAGAGTAACTATTTACTTTTTTTTTTTGTTGGTAATATGTAACTATTTCATACCTGACGAGAATGATCACTGTGATATCTCAGGTTCCAAGTTCAAAACATGGTGTTAAAACTCTCGTTCCCAATATATATGGTATTTAATAAATTTAAAATTAAAATGATCAGTTATTAAATAATTATTAATCAATTATTTCATAATTGTATTTGGTGTATATATGTCGTCTAGTTTGGAGTTCTTTATTCAATTTTCTGGTTTCAATTTACTAGTTTAGTATAATTAACTAATTATTATTTGTGAATGTTGTGAATTATATAAACTAATAATTCGTTTCTGTTGGACACAGGAATTAAAATGACATTTAAACAATGGATAAACCTTA
>QANX01002375.1:76655-107731 GCA_003254975.1 Ochetophila trinervis | reverse complement strand
TTTTTTTGCACTATCTCTCGGTACAAGGGTGGAAACCATAATTTGATTCTTTTACTGATCAAATTAGGCGTATGGCTGTTTGGGTAAGAATTCCATATCTTCCTTGTGAATATTATAATCCAAGCATGTTGATTTGAATTGGGAATCTGCTTAAAAAGGTGTTAAAAGTGGATAAGACCACTAAGATGGCTAGTCGAGGTAAATTTGCCAGATTATGCATTGAGATGGATATTACGAAGACTTTTATTCCTAAAATAGTTGTGGGGGGTGAAATGCAAAAGGTGGAGTACGAAGGTATTGGTACTGTTTGTTTTCATTGTGGTTGTGTAGGGCATAAAGATAATAGGTGTGAAAAAATATGAAGGATTCATATCAAAAGAAGTCTGAGGGGTTTTTGAGGAGGTCAAGAGTAGGAAAATCAAATTTATGCTAATTTTAAAGGAGGAAATTTTGGGCCGTGGTTGTTGGCTCCAATAATGAAAAAGAGGTTATAAAAAGGAGAAAAAAAAAAGGTAAATGGTCATTTTGTGAAAGGAGCTAATATAAATAATTTCCATGTGCTGTAAAGGGTTTCTAAAGAGGGTAACAAACATATGGAGGTGGAAATTAACAAATATATGTAATTGTTTTGGTCATTTTGGAAACTAAAATTGGAAGAAGTCAAGCTTTTAGAAGTATTTCCAAAATTGAGTGGAGTGGTCGAGTTCGAGTGGATATCATAGGTTTTTCGGGGGGATTTGGCTTTTGTGGAAAAAGGAGGAAGTGACTATTGTTATTCTGTCTTTATCTAACCAGATGATTAATGTGTTGGTTAAAGATAAGAATAAAGATTGGTGGATGTTTACTGCTCTTTATGCTAGTCCTATTTCTAGTATTAGAAAGCAGCTATGGGAAGCTTTAAAGGAAATTAGTATGATCAATAATTTTCCTTGGCTTTTAGCCGGGGATTTTAATGAGATTAGTAGTTGTAATGAGAAAGTTGGAGGAGTTAAGTCTAATGTACCTCTAGAAAGGGGTTTTAATGGGATGGTGAGGGACTGTTGCTTGATAGACTTAGGCTGTATAGGGCCTAAGTTTACTTGGAGCAATGGCAGACAATGAATTTGCCTTATCAGACAAAGATTTGACAGAGCTTTATGTTGTGTGAACTGGAGGGAATGGTTTCCTAGAGCAATGGTGCAAAATTTGCCTAAAATCAGATATGATCATCATCTTATATTTATTTCTTTGGATCCAGTTGAAAAGATTAATGGTAATCTAAAGCCTTTTTGTTTTGTAAGGGCTTGGTTATGCCATAACAAGTTTGACAGTTTTATTAAGAATGAATACATGGAGTCAAGTTTTGGTTTTCTCAAAGAGATGGAGACTCTTAAATTGAAGTTGAAGGACTGGAATAAAACAATTTTTGGGAAAATATTTAAAAAAAGAAGAAGGTTGATGAATAGGCTCAATGGTGTTCAGAAAAAACTCTGTTGGAGTCCTAATCCATTTTTGTTTGATTAACACAACAGAATATAATTATTATAATAATAAGATTATAAATCGTTTTTATTTTTTATTGGCATTTTAATATATATATATAAATATCCTATATCTATTATTATAAACAACAATGATAATATCATATAGTTCATAATAAAATGGATAATATCAGCCGTGAGGGCTGGTGGTGATTGGTATGTTTTCCCTTCAGCATTGAATGGTATTTATAAGGAATATTTAGGAGATGTTTAACCCTAAAACCTAGAGAATATAATAGATAATATATAAACTCAATCTCCAACTCCTATTTTCCCTAGTATGGCCAGCCACCTCAAATGTAAGGATGTATTTGTGTCTCATGTTCACACTAGGGATAGAGATACTACCCTTATCTTGTTAGGAATCATAATCAACCTCTAATTTCCCTTCCTTTTATCCCAAATATTATTCCAATTACAATAATTAGAATAATCTGACATTCTTTGTGTCATGTGATGTGGCAAATTTGGACACATGGCTGATATGTGATGACATAGCAGTCCAATCACAATGGTAATCCTAGTAAGCGTAAAATTTTTCTTTTTTTATCTTCAATGACCGTCAGACAGATTCCAAGTGGTTACCAAATGAACTTCGAATCCAGTGATTTCTGTTACCAAAGTTATGTCTATGTCTTAGATTTTCAGGAATATATTGATCGTACAATTTGGACATCAGGAAGACACTCAAATCCTTATTTTTCCGAGATAGTGTAAATCTGCCGCAACTGATGAATTTGTTGAATTTGTAAATCAAACTGGCACTGATTGGCAGAACCATTTGCAATGAAACTTTGTATAATTGAAGCATATTGAATTAGAAATCATTAGCAACTAAAATCGTACAAAAATTCTAAGTGTGGCTCCAGATATGATTTTTTCAGTAAAGGTTGTGCAGAAATACGGTAATTCCAGCATTTGTCTTTCTTTTACTGAAAATAGAAAAATACAGTAATTAAGTATTTTTCATTAACAATTAATTATAAACTAGCTCAAATTCAATATAAAAAGTGGCATAAAAACATTAATATTTTATGTCTATCAGCAAGCAAGTATTTCAAAGGTTAAGTAAACAAGGGTTATGACTTCACAACTATTACTCCATTTAGCCCTAATGCATTATAGATTCATAGGTTAACCCCCCTTTGCCCATAAGTGACTAGAAATTGATTCCTCAATGCATTCTAATCTAGCAAGCACAATGTGTTTAATTATTCCTAATCTAAATACCAAAATTTAAGCCCTACGACATGCAAACTCAATATGTTCTTGTCAAAGTTGTCACTAAGGCATGCAATATTCCTATAACCTTGTATTTCATTGCCCATCCATATTTATATCCTTATTTATAAGCCACTATAAATACTAAATCAATCCACCTTTTCATGAAAGCATTAAGAACTACAATGAAATATTAACCTTAAATATGCATTAAACACTAAATAGTCATAATAGGGTTATATCATAATCCTTATAGAAAATTAGTTACACATCATCTCTATAATATCCATCAAATAATCAAGAGACAACATATATTAAATAACAAAGAGAATAAGAGTAAAGAGTCAAATCCAAAGTTGATGGTTGCTGGATTTTAATCCTCAATTTTTTCCTCTTGGCTTCTCCAAATTATGATCCAAAATCACAAGGTTGATTCCTCCAAGGCTGGTCGAATTTCTCCTTGAACTTGGCTTCGTGTATCACAACTTTTCTATGTGAGAACCAATAGAAACTGAATATAAAACCTAGGAAAAACTATTGTTGCTGTGAGAATGGGGAAAAAGGTTGAGAGCTGCGGCTGGAGAGGGTTGTGAGAGAGCTGTAGCCTTGTGGGCTGTGAGGATGGTGGTAGTGAATGTGTTTTGTATCTCAATGTTGCATGGTATTTAAAAGAGATGTTTAGGAAATGTTTTACCCTAGAGTCCCTCTAAAACCTAGAGAATATAGGAGATAATATGTATACATGATCTCAAATTCCCATAATTCCCCTCTATGGCCTGCCACCTTAAGGATAAAAGAGTATTTTGTGTCTCATGTTCACACTAGGATTTAGGAAGCATTCCTTATCTCCTTAGGAATCAAATTTGTCTCTAACTCTAATTCTATTATTCTAAATATTATTCCAATTATTATAATTAGAATAATCTAACCTCCCATGTGACATATGATGTGGCAAAATTCATACACTTGGCTGGAATGTGATGACATGGCAGTCCAATCATGAATGTCATCCTAGTAAGCAAAGATAGTTTCCTTTTATATCACTAATGACTGTCAACATATTCCAAGCACACTTTAGATGACCAAATGAACTCCAAATTCACTGATTATGGTTTCCAAAGTCCGGTCTATGTCTTAGATTTCAGGGCATATCTTGTTTAAACAAATTGGACATCGGGAAGACACTCAAATTCCATTTTCCCTAAGATAGTGTAAATCTGCCTAACTGTTGGAAATATTGAACTTGCAAATCAAACTGGTACTTATTGGCCGAACCAATTGACACAACTTTACAGATGTGAAAGCCTAGTGAATCAAGAATAATTTTCAACTAGAATCGCACAAAACCTCAATGTGTAGCTCCATATATGATTTTCTCAGTAAAGGTTGCGTAGAAATACAATAATTCCAGCTTTTGTCTTTTTTTTACTGAAAATAGAAAGATACAGTAATTAAGTACTTTTCATTAACAATTAATTATAAACTAGCTAAAATTCAATATAAAAAGTGGCATAAAAATATTAACATTTTATGCCTATCATCTTGCAACTTTACTTAGCTGGACAAAGCAATTAGCTAGGTGTTTACCAAGAACGAAGGTAAAAAAGTAACATCATATCTACTATGTTAGAAAAACCTTGCTAGATGCTAAGTCCAGGTACACAAGCTTAGAGAAGTTGATTTTTGCACTCGTCATAATCGTGCAAAAATTGAAATCATGCTTCCAAAGCTATATAGTGGAGGTGGTCACTGCCCATCTGATATCATATGTACTTCATAAACCATATTTAAATGGAAGGACAACTGCTTGGGCTATAGAGCTAGGAGAATACGGCATCATATATATTCCAAGAACAGTGATGTAGTCACAAAATCTAGCTGACTTCATAGTGGAGTTTGCAATCTTTGAATAGCAGGAGCATGAAGAACCAACTTCAATTGAAATGTGGAATTTATATGTTGATGGCTCATTAAATGAAAATGGATGCTACTGAAGAGTCCAAACAAAGAATGGATTGAACATTCTCTCTGTTTTGGATTCAAAGCTTCAAACAATGAAGTAGAAATGAGGCATTGATTGTAGGGCTCGAGTTCGCTAAGAAGTTCAAAGCAGAAGTTCTCTCGGTCTTCAGTGACTCTGCATTAAACAATTGCCAACCCTGTCATGTCAGCATACTTGAAAAAAGTAAAGAAACTGGTTTAGGAGTTTAAAAAGGTTGAGATAAAGCAACTTTTGAAGGAATGAATTGCCATGTCGATGCATTAGCCAACATCTCCTCGTCCATTAAATCCAACCAAAAACAAACTATGCAAATAGAGCTTTTATGGAGAAAAAGCATAGCAGAAGAAGAAGGTTCACAAAATTTAGGCATAAATCAAGAAAGCAATAGTTGGATTGAACTAATCATCCAGTACATTCATAGCGGAACCCTTCCAAGTGACAAATTTGAAACAAGAAAAATCAGGATAAAAGGCAACAATAATGGAAGATTAGCTTGAAGTTCTCTTCAGCAAGGCATCCACAGGGAAATGGTCAGGTCGAAGCATAAAATAAAACAATATTCTCCATGCTAAAGAAGCAACTAGAAAAGTCAAAGGAAGATATGCTGAAGAGCTACCTAGAATTTTGTGGGCTTACATAACAACAATTTGAGCCCACAAAGGGTCAACACTGTTCTCCCTCATCTACGGTGCTGAAGCAATCTTGCCAGTAAATTTCAGCAGAGACAGCTAGAACAAGTGGAAGCTTTGGACAACTGAATGACCAATTATTGATGCAGGCATTAGATGAATCAAAGGTAGCACAAGAAGCCATATAAATTAGACTTGGACAATATCAACAAATAATGGCTCGACTCTACAACAAATGCGTGAAGCCATGGAAATTCCAAGTCATAGACTATGTGTTGAGGAAAGTATTTCAAAATACTCAAGAAAACATAAAAACTAGCGCAAAATTGGGAAAGGCCGTATCAAATTAAAGAAATAGTGCAATCTGGAACATACATATTGCAAGATATGGAAAGAAAAAATGTGCCAAAGAGCTGGAATACAAAAAATTTTAAAGTTTACCATGCAAATTCTTTCTTTTAAACATGAGTTATTTATATCAATGAATTCTTTAAATAACACATTTCTTTTATTCATTGAAAAAAGAATTACAAAAAGTCGCTTAATTCAGGAACATATTACAAAATCTAAATCTTGGGGTTACAATAAAGAAAGGTCTTCTCAGGATCGCCTCATCAAAGTCTTCTCAAGATCACCTTGCCATGTGTCCAGCTAAGAAAGGAAAAGGTCTCGACCACCTGAACTAAAAAAGAGACAAAGAAAGAGCAGGAGTGCAAGATGAAGCCTCCATGCCCAAAAACTCACCAACAAATGGTTCAAAGGAAAATCCCAACACAACAAGAAAAGACCTTTCACACGACGTTCTGGAAACGTCATCTAGAACGCTTTACACAACAGTTCAAAATCGCCGTGTTAAGCATCGTCGTAAAAATTCCTAAACAAAAGATGATGGACAATGAACGTCGCCTTTTGAATCAAATATGATGATTTAACGCGTCGTCTATATAGCCAAGTTACTTCATATCCACGCGGCAAATCATAAAAGTGTGATGGGCAAAACACGTTGTTCATAATGGTTTGACGTGGCAATAGGAATGTTGTAGTTGCTACTAACCACGATGCATCATGTCTGTTGTTAATGTTCCATTAAACACCCATCAAATTCAACGCACAATGTGCGTTGCATGTTCTCGTCAACCACGATAAACATTGTGCGTTGCGTATGGTCATTTGTTTATTTATTTTTGCATTTTTTTTGTTTTTGTTTTTTCTGAATTCTATATATTTATTTTTATTTGTTCAAATTTATTATTAAAAATGAAGAATTTTAAAAACTTTATAAAAGACGAATTGGATAAAAAAAATTATAAAATAAGAATTAAAAAAGGTAAATGTAATATATATTAAATTTAATGGTTCAATAATAATATTTTAATGCACATAATTATATATAATACTTTAACCAACATTGGATAAAAATTTGGACAGATTAGAAATTTCATCGATCAAATATGTAGCCCATTTGTCTCTAAATTCGTCCACTTAGTCGACATTGGTAAGCTTAATGAACTGTTTAAGAAAAATGTCATATTTTAGACATTCAATATATTAAACATAACATAATATAATCATAAATATAAATATGACAAATAATAGTTCATTAAGCTTACCAATTTATGAAAGGATTTTGGTGATAAATCTCCTTTCAATTTTAAAATTTCTCTCATCATAATGCATACGTAGTATGCACATTCAGTCACACCCAGTTACAAAGGAGTCTACAATTGAATTTGAACAAAATATTAAAATATATAAAAATGAAATTATTAAATTGGAAAAAAAGTAAAATGTAGTATTTTGACTTTTATTACCTTTGTGCTTGGCTAAACCAAATTTTGCTTCTTAGATCTTCTAGTCTTCAGTCCATTCCACAATATAAAATCTCATTTCCATATGGAGAAAATTAAAATAGTTAAAAACATTTAATATAATTAATAAATGAAAAAAACAATTAAAATTATTTACCTATTATTCATTTATTTAAAATCCACATGGACACCCGATTTAATGGAGTGAAAAAACCAAGCAAATCTCTCAAATGAATTGGCAACACCGAGCATTCACTGACCACTAATAAACAATAAACATTTATATAACTAAATATGAATTAGTAAAACTAAAAAACATTACTAATATGATAAGAATCTAGTTTACTTTATTTAAAATACATACGGGGGGTAATATGGAATCAACCATATTTTATTGTCAGTGCCAAGATTTTCCATCTATGATAGATTTTTGCAGCTCTACTTTCTATATTTCCTTTCTCCTCCATAGCAACTGACTTTGGATCAATGAATCCAAATTCAAGAATTTTTGCACTTCTAATCATATTTTCATATAATAGCCTAAAATAAAAATTTAGAATTAGAAACAACATATATAAAACTTAGAAAATATAATAACATTTTAATTGGAAAAAAATAACTTAAAAAATATAATAACCTCATGTACAGTAAGATGCAATCGACAATAATCATGCCCATATGATAAAATGAATCTATGTCATCTCTGCACACAACTGCATATACTTCATTGCCCACAATGTCACGTCCCAACTTTATTTCAAGATTCAAAGTCTTGGTATTGGATACCAGAAACTAGCATAGCTAAAAGCCAAACTTTGGAGGCAAGTTAGCATAAATATCTTCTCATCCACTCTTTTGTCGCATTGTAGATGATTGCAATTGACATGATCGAGGTGTACTGTTCGAATCAGACTCAACAACTGACTTGCCTTTAGCAGCTCTTCGAGCAACTTGTACCTACAAACATTGTTTTTTGTTTTGCAATATTTAAAAATATGATAAAAAACCAAATAAGAATTACATTAATAATTATCTCATCTCCTAGTAAAATGACTAAAGATTTTGGCCAAGCACAAAACGAACCCAAAGCTTCTCCTACTGAAACTATGGCATAATAAGGTATTGGTAGTTGTGCTAAATGATCAAGCACCTCATGCACATTAACACAAACATTTTCACTTTCCAATTGCACTCCATGGCATACAGATGAGGATCGGTTGTAAGAAACATTTGTCATTTTGCTACTATATTATCAAGTGTGCCCACAATAAGCATGCATTCTACACCTTAAACCATATAAGAAAAAAACAAACTGATGTTAGAAAATAATAAAAAGATATTTGACTTAATAAAACAAAAAATAATTATAAAAAAAAGTTATATACCTCTTGATCTGTCATAGGTGGGGGTGCAGTAGGAGATGGTGCGATATGATTATCAGCAGGTGTGGGTGTTGGTGAAAGTGTTCTTACATGTACTTTTGCATCAGGAAAAGTCGCCCAAATGTTTTTAACAAACTGATCTGACATCATCTTTGGAAATGGATTGGCTACAAAATTTTACCTCATGCCTACCATATGCGAACTAATCATATGTAAGTTCTCCTTCAGCTCCAAAATAGTTTGAGTCAATGTAGCCATCTGCAAATCTTTTTGGGTCATTTGTTGTTCTTTTTCAGCTATCTCCTTTTTCAGCTTGTTTATTTCTTCTTTACTTGCATGTTCTTTTCCCTTATGGTCTAAACTTTGTCTCGAGAGGTACCAATATTCAGTTGGAGTCACATTATGACCCCCTGCCCTAAAGACCTCTGTGCTATGGAGTCCCCAATGCCATTGTCAATTTATCATTTGGTGTGCCCAATGATGCATCCAATTCTCATCGAGCATGTTGGTCTAACAACTCATCATGCAATTATTAATGTTTAATCAGCACAATCAATCATTTAACAAACCTTTTCTCAATAAAATCAGGCAAAAATTACTTACAATTTTTTCTCCAACTGCAGCTGCTTCGGACGTTTTGTACTTTCCGGTCTTGTCAATATAATCCTTCGTAGAACTTGCTCCCTGCTCCCGGTCATCAGTTTCTAACATTTTAACAAAATTAATTAATCACATCGCTGCTCTCGGTCATCAGTTTCTAACATTTTAACAAAATTAATTAATCACAACATATACTCAATTCTAATTAAATTAGTATATAGCTCTTCATACTCCAACCGAGTATATCCTTTGCAAGATAGGGTATGATTATATTTTTTTTTCTTTCTCAATTAAGACCTCTCTTTGTGAAGAACATGCATACATATATAAAAAAAAATTGTCATATTAATTAATATATAAAAAAATAATTGTCAAATATAATTGAGTAATAATTATCATATTAAGCAATTACCACCTATTCTAGAGTTATTCGATGTGTGATAAATTCATCCCACACTTCTTGTGTGATAAAATTGTAATTCTCAGGAGGATGACTAATACTTCTAGCTGGCCCGCTTCGACATATGGAAGAACATAATATGTATACATAGTACTCTTAAACTTCCTCCATTTTTCAGAGCAATCTTTCAAAGTTTTTTTCCTCAGAGATGAAGAGATTCATCATTGCCATAATATTGATGCACATGTAAATTAAAGTATGATAAGATATACATAGTAAGTTAAAGTACATGGTAAGATATAGTAAATCATATTATCTTATAATTATAGTAATTATCAGTTACTTTAATTGTCTCCCAGAGAAGCTTTTTTAATTCAACAGGCATAAGACTCTAATTTATATAATTTATAGGAATTATATTTTGAGTTTGGACACCCTCAAACTTGGCTTGATCTGTTCCAGCTTTATTAACTCCAACTACAACTCATTATAAACAATTGGTTTATCTTCGCCTGTTGCTTTTTGTTTTCATATCCTAGACAAGACCGATGGCCCTCTAGTTTTTTTTTGGTTTCTTAACAGAGCTGGTTGCATCATCATGACCATTGAGGTCATTATCTAATAGTCCAGTAGAATCCATTAATCTGTATAAGAATCATATAGAATTAATTAATCACAACAAGAATCAAAATATAATTAATTAATCACAATATAAACCAACTATAATTTATTAATCACAATATAACTTAAATATAATTAATTAATCACAATGTACAATACACATTTATATTCAATGAATATAAATATATACTAATTATTTATTTGTCTTATTTTTTATCTATATTTCTCAACAATCACCATGGTCCACTTTGTTAATTCTGATATTCAAGCTCCCAGACTAATTTAGGAGGGATGTTCATCAAAACTGAACAACTGTGAAAATTGATCAACAACCCGACTGGACCGAAAAAGTATATATTAATACTTTTTAAATATTTTATACTTATATAGCATATAATATCAGTATAAAAACACAAAAATGATAAATGAGAGGTAATAGAAAAAGAGAAAAGCAAAGGAGTAAATCCTTATCTTTTTTTTTTTTTTTTCTTCAACATAGAGACATCAATTGAACAAAACACAAAAACAACACACATAAACCAAAAATAAAAAAAAAATAATAATTTGAAGAGAAGAGATGAAAAGGAATTTTCTCGCAATAGGAAAACTTTTAGCTGCGGTATATTTTCTCTCACTTTCTCTTTTTTTCGTGGGTTTTGGGTTGTGAAAAGGGAAGAGATGAAAATGGACGATTTTGTGCGAGAGTGAGTGGGAAAGAGAAGAAAAAGGAAGGTTTGCAGGTAGTTTTTTTTTTTTTTTTTTTTTCTCCTTTTTTTAATTTTTAGAAGTGAATGTGAAAAATAGATGAATAATAAAATAGACACATGTTTTGGATTCTTCCATATCATAACTCTTTTATTTTTTAATTCACAATAATAATAAAAAGCTCTTCCATTTTTCCACAAAATTCAATATACCAAAAATGATAACCAGGAACCTATAAGACCCAAATTCAAATAAAAAGTCCAACAAAATTTATAAACACGTAAACAAGGCCCAAAGTAAGTATTTTTTTGCCAAATAAAGTCCAAATGAAGATCCATTACATAGTTGACCTAAATCAAAAAAGTGACTGAAAACTTACCAACTGAAAATCGACTTACCATATAGGAACTTATAAAATTAAATTTGATTATTTAAAGGTTCTCTACAATTAATTTGTACGATTTATATTTTTTAAATTGAAAAAAATTGTACATTTGTTCAATAAAGTTGAAATTGACAAAAAAAATTGTTCATTTGTACAATTTAGTTAAAATTAACAAATTATATCAACTTATTATTTTTTTCATTTTTTATTGTACCAAAAATTTTAAAAAATAAATAAAAACATGAAGAAAAAAATTTAAAATTTATTTATAGTTTTTTTTTATCTTTTTTAATTTTTTTTTAGTTTTTAGTAAAATTAAAAATGAAAAAAATAAATTTAAAGGTCATATGTTAATTTTAAGTTGATAGAATTTGTCAATTTAAACTAAATTGGACGAATGTGCAACATGTTTTTGTCAATTTCAACTACATTGGACAAATGTGCATTTTTTTTTTCAATTTAGAATGTATCAATTACATAAATTAATTGTAAAGACTCCTAAATAAATAAATTTAATTTTAAAAAATATTAAAATGCATTTAAATCTTTTTCTTTTTTATAGAAAAAATTCGGTGCCTAAACTGACCAACTAATTATATATTTTAACCGATCAAAAACTGATCGGAACCGACCAACAAACAACTCTTAGATTTAGTGTTACTGTCTAGGCCATTTGGCTTTCAATTTGACAAAAAAAAAAACTCTCTGACCACTGTTTGCGTCTGGTCTAAAAAGTTGAAGCAAAGAGTAACAGCGCAAATTTTTATTTTTTTGGTAGAATAACAACACTAATTTGCATTTAAAGAAAAGAAAAAAAAAATGGATTGGTTCTAAAATAAGGATTGATAAAAAAAATTTAGATTGATAAAAGAAATATGCCAATTTTTGATCCGGATACAACATTTTATGCCCTTTAGATTTTTTTTGTTTTTTTTTATTCACAACAAAATAAAAAAAAAATAAAAAAAGAAAAAGAAAAGAAAAAGTAAAGAAAAGAAAAGTGAAGGCTAGCTGGCAGATAAGGATAGAGCCATCTCCCATTCAAACTTCAAAGTTTGAAAGCATCTTTATTTGTTCAAAGTCTTCAGACTTCCAAGTCCAACCTAAGATGTCGTCCCTTTCCGGGAATTATAAATCCATCTTTCCCTCTTTTTATCCCTTTCACATCGACTGCATGGTGGAATTTGAAAGTGCATGTGGACTTCTTGTCCCTTTCCTTTAATTTTGCTGTACATATGATTGCACAGAAACCCTTTTAGTTTATTTAAAATTTAGGAATTATCGATAGGGGTAGTACACCCGAATTCTCCAAAGTTTGAATGATTCAAAAAGCACGTGGGCTGGACAAATTTTCCCAAAGCGAAGGCGTACGCCAACTACTTTGTTGAAATTTACTTGAAAACCATGAAATTGACTTGCACTCATTAATCCCATCCATCACTAACTGGATCCATTATCGAGGTTTGACTACTATTTTTATGTTACTACTGTATCAACAAGTAGTTGACAACGCCAACTACTTTCTCAAGCTAGCTTTGTTTTGTTTCGATTTTAACATTGCTACTTTTGCTTTTTCGCTTTCAAAGAAGAAATTATTTCACAATGTTATATCTTGTTCAACGTGCGAAAATAGTGATGATAGGAAGCACTACTATATACTGCACATGCTGTAAATGTTTGGAAATTTTGCAGATTTGTTTTTAAAATATTTTATTTTATTTTTTTAATTAGAAGGTGCTACAGTTGATTTTAACGGTTAAAATATTTTAACAAATTACAACCCAATATAATTCTAATTAATTTTAACAAAATCCATTTATTGCAGTCACGTGTAATTTGCGTGATTGTTATTATTTTTTTCACTTTCTCAATTTTTTAGAATTAAAAAAAAAAAAAAAACAAACAAACGGCATCGTTCATTCCTCTCATTTTCACAATCAAAGGAACACAAACATCATAAATGACAAGAAGGCGAGTGATGAAAAAGGTGGAGAAAATAACAATAGTGTTTTGGAGGGTTTGGATTAGAAGGTGGTTGAGATTTCAATGATGAAAAGGATAATGTTGCTTTGAACGCCAATCTTGGGAGTGGAAAGAACGGTAATGGGGATGTTGAAGGAGTATGCAAGCTCCGAAACATCCTTCCATTTTAAACTTATATTTTTAAATTATGTAAATTTATATTCACTAAACGAGTCTCCGTGAGAAACAACACTTTAAGAACTTTTAATTTGAGCAATTTTGATAATGCTCTAAATGTCTGCAGGTTCCCAAGTCCACGGACATTCCAACTTATGATTTTCATGACTCGTGGTGGGGCTGCTCCTCAGTCCTCACCACGTTAACCATAGAATCATCAAGCAGAGCTTTAATAAAACTGTTTACATCTTTTAAAAGCAAGAAAGTTTGATTTTCTTAAATTATGAAATTGATGTTTACGGACTGCACCATTCTTTATCGGCTTCAACTTCAGATTAGTGGAGTTGATCAGATTGGTTTAAAGGGTGGTTTAGCCTTACTATGGAGGAATGATGTTAATTTGCAAATAATTTCCTTCTCCTCTAGTCATATTGATGCTGTTATTTTTCATGAAGAAAAGGTCTTTTTAGATTCACAGGTTTTTATAGAAGTAGTATGCAAAGAAACAGTGCAGAATGAAGGAAAAATTAGAAATGGGTTTCAGAAGCAGGGAATTGGAAGATCATAATTGAGAAATTATGAGAAACGGTGAAAGAGAATGTTCAAAACTCCAACGGGAAGGATGGTGAATACCAAAGCCATTATGAGTAGGTGTGGCAATGTGTCGTGCTGAACCGTGTTCGTGGCGAATTGTTTCATATTCGTGTCAAATTTTCTTCACCTGAAACCTAACCCGTTAGCATTCGTGTTGAACCGTGTTCGTGTCGTGTCGTTCTGTGTTTGTATCGTGTTTACTAAGCCTAAAATTAAACATAATTAATAACTGTGAATTTAAAATATGTAAAATATTACGAATTAAAGCTATATTAAATATTTATCGTGGCTAAGAAAACAAAATATCCATTACAATTGTCAAGTTAAAAATATTCAAAATATTATAAACCAAACAAAAATTTTACATCCAATATAAGTAATAAAAAATTTAAAATCTAAAATAAAATATCAATATATAAATATATATAAAAATTGTCATTTTCCAATAAAATAAAATATAAATTTTATAGTTTTCTATATAAAAAGATAGTTATAAAAAAATAATCAAATTAATATTTTTATTATTGTGTCTTATCGTGACACATCGTGTTAATGTGTTCCAACTCGTTTTAACTCGTTTCCTTATCATGTAACACTGATATCAACCCGATCCAATATCGCAGATCCAAATTCACAAATTATTTTGTCATATCGTGTCGTGTTATCGTATCGTGTAACATTTTACCATGCCTAATTACGAGTGCTACCAACAAGATAATGGGCAATATGATTGGATGTTGAGATTCAATGAGACTGGGGGTTCAGGGGAGGTTTCTATGAGGGAAAATATGTTGTGTTTTGATGGTATGGAAGCTTGAAATGATGCCCTTTTAAATTTCAATTTTGGAAAATTGAGAAAATGAAAAAAAAAAATTGGAGGATTAGGCGAAGCACACGTAATTCTATTTAAATTAATCTGGATTGTAATTTTTTAAAATATAGAAGATGTTAAAGCGCATACAATTTAAATATTTTGTCAAAATATTTTAAAAAAACATTAATGAGAATTATTACATTAATTTTTGAAATATAAAAAATATTAAAGCGCATATAATTTGAATATTTTGTCAAGAATCTTTTTTCCAATGAAAATTATTACATTTGTCTCACTTAATAACCATTGTTTCTTTATTTATTTGGTAAATCACTTAATGACCATCGTTGGTGATCACTAAATTAAAATTGCAATTTTGATTACTTTTTACCAAAAAGAAGAAAGAAAAATCTATACTTTGGATAAAATTACTTGTATCAATATTTATAAATAAAATTAAAATATAAGTGTTAAATGATTTGTTTAAATAATAACTAAATGTTTTAAAATAGAGGAGTTTTGAAATACAAATATGATAAAATTATCAACACGCCTATGAGCTGTCATTATTTTATAGCATATATTTAGTTATGCATATCCTACTAAATGTTTACTTATTTATATTTATATTCTTCTCAATTTGCATAATATCATTTAGGGGTTGTAAAATAAATTTTGACATTTGATACTCATGTATGTCAAAACATTGCATTTTAGTGTAATTGTGTAAAAACTAAAGAGTCACGTGCAATACTGCAATAAACGTGACTTCCTAAAATAGAGAAAACTACATTTAAGTACCCTCCATGATTGCATAATTTGGTTTATGGGCTATAAAATTATTTTTGAGAATTGATACCTATAAAATTCGTTTTTTTTTATTTTTTTTTCAATTTCTACTCATTTTTTGAAATACTAGAATTTTTTTTTTGATAAACCTAAATTTTTTTTATTAAATTTGAAATTGTCTTTTATTAGATATGCATATCTTTTATAAATATTGCTAGTTAAATATATTTTCATAATATCACTCCACATAATAATTATCTAAAAATTTAATTTATTATAAGCAATTTTTCTAATAATTACAACAAAAATTTGTTAAAATAGTAACAAATATTAGTTAAAATATAACAAACCTCTCTAGTATTTTATATGCTTCTTTATTCATTTTTTCAATATACTTTTTTCATTTTATTATCACAAATTTTTTTTTCATTTTTTAAATTTAAAATTCGATAAAAACAATTTAGGTTTATGAATTTTTTCTCAAAATTGAAATACGTTTGAGGTTTATCAAAATTTATTTTTCCTAATATTTTAAAAAGTCAGCAGAAATTAAAAAAAAATATGAATGTTAACAGTATCAACTATTAAACTTAATTTTACAGCCCATAAATAAAATTATGCAATTATAGAAAGTACTAAAATGTAAATTTTTATATTTTAAAGGGTCACGTAAGTTGCCTGTGACCCCTTTACACAGTTTATGTTAAATTTTGAATCAATTGGACTAATGCAATGTTTTGAAATATAGAATATAAGGAATGTTAAAATTAATTTTACAGCACTCTACATATAATTATGCAATTATAAAAAGTACTGAAATATAATTTTTCCATTAATAAAATAGTAACAAATTACATTGTCATATAATCTGGGTAAATATCTTAGTATATTATTTTTCGATATCACCATAATCACTTATTGAAATGATTAAATGAGTTTCAAAGAGAAAATTAAATAATAAAAAATAGTTGTAAAAATAAAGTGTCAAAAATAGAGGTGTAAAATGGGTCGTACCGTGCTGTTCCGGTCCATTTAAAAGCTAGTCAGTTCATGCTTATGCCAGTCCATTTATTTTTCGTGTCGTGCTTGTACCGACCTATTTAGTTTTTGTATCGTGTCAAGCGTGGACCCAAGCACTTATGTGCTCATGTCGGGCACATGTCGTGCTCGTGTTAGAGACGGATCGTGCTCGTGCATGTGCCAATTATATTTTGCATATTTTTTATAATATAAATTATATATCTGAATAAAATTTATTCAAAATAAATTAAATTAACAAGTAAATAATATATTTTATTTTTTAATTGTCTAGCATGTGTTGTACTTGTGATGTGCTTGGTTTGTCATGTGCATGTGTCATACCTAGAATGTCACATGTCTGTGCTGTGCCTGGCTCATTATAGACTCGTGCCGTGCCAGACAAGGTCTATTACGTGCTTCGTGATTAACATGACTCTGTTTGTAACGTGTCATACTCGTGTTGTACTCAATTTTAACGTGTTGTGCTTATGATGTGCTATATTTTAACGTGTTGCGCTCGTGGTGTGCTCAATTTTAAGGTGTTGTACTTGTGCTGTGTTTGTGCAACTTGCCTATTTATACACCTCTAGTTGAAAACAAATAAAAATATTTCTCAACAGCAAATATTAACATCTATGCTATTCGAGTTATTTCAATTAATTCAATCCAATAAGATTTCGTGTACTTAATAATGTTAACGTTTTGAAAAAAAAGGAATATTTGGTTGGCCAATTAAGCCCCTTATTTAAAATAGAATAATATTAGAAGTATCAAGAAGTCTACCAAAAGATGAGTTATCATTGTTTTATTGCCATAAATTTAGTTATATTTATCCTTTATATGAAATATTTAGATATTATATTAAATTTTTAGCCAATAAAATAATATGTCATCTTGCCAAATCATTTTGGTAAGAATCATAGAAGTCTTCATGTGCCTTTAGCATTAATTTTTAAAATAATTATTTTGAATAAGTGTTCACTGACAAGATCCGCTTCAAAAATTCTTTAAGATTATCTGGAGAAGCTCCGTTTGAGAAAGATTATATCAGAACCCTTCGAGATAGCTTACAAAATTCTCTTCCGAAAAAGGGTTTATTAAGCAAGTAATCAATAATTAAGATATAATTTGTAAAATAAAGCATGCATCACATTGATAATTTAATTTGGAAAGTAGGTAGAATGTTAGAGCCACTAAGTGAGATAAGCGAAAATTATAAAATAATACAATCCGAAAATAAAACCGAATAAAAGTAGTAGAGTCTATTACATAAATAAAGAAACAGTAGCAGAAGCCAATGCTGACTGTAGCTCACCAGCACTTGCAGCTAGAACTTGGAGAAACGAGGTTAAAATATAGAACGTGAGATACCAATATCTCAATGAGTGCTTCTAAATAACTATAAAATATATGTCCAGTAGGTTAAATTCCTTACACTCAAAACCTCACATCACTTTTTGAAAAGTTTTCCGTTTTGAAAATATTTTCACAAAACCCACAACTTTATTCTCAAAAATTCTTAAATCATTAAAACATGATTTAGGGGCAAAAATATAATTTAATACAATTACTTAAAATCTCGGATCAATCACCAGAATTGTAAATGAATTTCTATAAACATTTAAATTCTTTTTTTTTATTGAATATATTCACATAAAATGCCAAACAGATAAGCAACAACCCGTAAAATCAAATAGAAAGGCTACACCTCGTAAATTTAAAAACCAATCTAAAACCATAAATCAACAATCATATATCAAAATTGGTACCACATTCTAATATCTGGCCGTGTGACCCTCAACGTCTTTACGGTGTCACAGGCGGGGGAGGGGTATAACTCATCAAGACAAACCGGTATCCCAAATATGTCATGGCAGGATCCTCATCATCTCTCTCGACACGTGTCCTCAGTAGATGATGGCTTAATATCATAATACCACGCATAATATTACACATATCTCAATCAATAAATCAATACTGTGTGGTACTCCTAAAAAATAATCTCTGAGATCACCCATCATCAGATTTCATCAAATTTTCAAATCTTTTTATTTTAAAATCGTAATAAATTTAATAATTTTCCAAAATCTTCTATTTTAGAAAAAATCACGAAAATATTCAAATTGTTAGACCATTAGAAAGTTGTTCCAAGAGTTTTTAAAACTCACAAAAGCCACAATATTTTTTTGAAATCACTATTTTACTGAGAATTTCTAAAATTTACGAAATATCCAAACATTTCATATTTATTCCAAATAAATGAGGTCCATTATAATCACAAATACATGGCATAATTTAAAAGCATAAGAAAATCCACTCGAAACGAATCAAATGCAATTCAATCATAATAGTATAGACTCTCAAAATATTTAGATAATAAATATATTAACTGATCACATGTGTGCTCCTGTTGGATCTCCAAACCAGCTCTCGACTGTGCACGAACGTCTAAAATAATTCACCGAAAATTCTGTTAATTATAAAAAAATTAGTTGAAGGCTCATGAGAGTTCTCAGAGTCCCTAATTATGAGATTAAAACGCTAATTATGAAAATGCCCTTATCGGCCATGTACCCAAAATTTGAGACTTTTGATTTCTCCAAAATTAACTAAAATTGAGCATTGTGTTATGTTCCTAAACTTCAAGGAACTTAATTGAGTGCCCAATTTCACTCAATATCATTCCGAAGAAGTCGGATTTCAATCTCCTATTTTTGGTTTAAGTTGAAACTTGAGTTTTTATGTTTCAAGTCCGTTTTCTACAAACTTTATACTGAAATAAAATTAAGGATGAAAGGAGTGAGAAATTACTTTCAATTTGGCGATTCTTCATCGTCGATGACCATAATTTTCCCTGAAGATTGCATTCATGGTTAAAATTAGGCATTTTTGAATCTGGCAAAATTGCAGCAAATTGACAACATAGCTAGCTTGCCCATGAACCAAGAAACATGTTGAAACTGGTGGTGAGCACTCGCTCGTCGCAGGTGAGGCAGATCGACCCCGGCAAGCACCCTCGGGGAGGTGGAATTTGAATTGATGCAAAATGAGCAAATCATAGCCAAAGGTCACAACCAATATCTTGCCCAAGGTCTGATGATGCTAGTAGGAAGGTCCATTCACATAAAAAAGTCTCCGGTGAGCTCGCCAAAATCCATGGAGGATTCAAGATCGTAGAGGCGTGATAGGCATAAAATGTTACTGTTTTTATGCAGTTTTTTATATTTAATTTTAGCTAGCTTAGAATTAATTGTTAATGAGAAATACTAAATTACTGTATTTTTCTATTTTCAGTAAAAGAAAGGCAAAAGCTGAAATTTCTGTATTTTTGCATAATATTTACTAAGAAAATCATATCTGGAGCTACACTTTGAGGTTTTGTACGATTCCAGTTGAAAATGATTCCCGATTCACTAGGATTCAATACTGTAAAGTTTCATTGCAATTGGAATGACCAATCAGTACTAGTTTGATTTACAAGATCAACATTTTCATCAGTTGCGGTAGATTTACACTATCCTGGGAAAATTGAAATTTGAGTGTCTTCTCAATGTCCAAATTATGTAAACAAGATATTTCTGAAAAGCTAAGACACAGACCTAACTTTTTCAACCATAATCAGTGAATTCAAAGTTCATATGGTTATCCAAAGTGTGCTTGGAATATGCTGACGAACAATGGTGATAGAAAAGGAAAGTATATTTGCTTACTAGGATGATATTTATGCTTGGACTTCCATGTTATCACACTCCGGCCATGTGTACAATTATTGCCACATCATATGCCACATGGGAGGTCAGATTATTCTAATAATATTAATTGGATTAATAATTAGGAAAATGAATTAGAATTAGAGTTAAATTGGATTCCTAAAGAGATATGGAATATTTCCTAAGTTCTAGTGTGAATGTGAGACACCCAAGACCACAATACCCTAGGATGGCTGGCCGTATAGAGAAAATATAGGAGTTTGAGATTTTGTGAATATGTTATCTCCTATATTATCTAGGTTTAGAGAAGGACTCTAGAGTTTATTTAGGATTAAACCTCTCCTATAAATACTATGCACCTTGTAACACAAAAAAAAATTCCTCACCATTCCCTACACACCACTGCTGTATATCACACAGCCCTCATGGCTGTAGTGCTTTCATTCTCAGGGCAACAATATAGTTTTTCTAGGTTTTTTATTTAGTTTTCAAGGGTTCTCACATAAAAAAATTGTGCTACACGAAGCCAAGATCAAGGAGGAAATTTGGCAAGCCTTGGAAGATTGAATCTTGTGATCTTGATTCATAGTTTGGAGAAGCAAAAAGAAGAAATAGTGGAGATTAGAATTCAGCAGCCATCAACTTTTGATTTTGTTTCTTTGTTCTTTATTATCTTTGATATTTAATCTATGTTTTCTCTTAATTATTTGATGGATAGTTTTGAGAATATGTTTAACTAACTCTTTATAAGGATTATGATGTAGCCCTATTATGACTATTTAATGTTTAATACATATTTGAGGTGATTCATATTCATGGTTAATATTTCATTGTAATTCTTAATGCTTCCATGAAAAGGTGGTTAGATCTAGTATTATATTGGCTTAGAAATAAGGGGTATAATATATATGGGCAATGGAATACATGTTTATAGAAATATTGCATGCTTTAGTGACAACTTTAACAAGGTCTTATTGGGTTTGCATGTCTTAGGACATAAATTTTGGTATTTAGATTGGAGATAATTAAATACCTTGTGCTTGCTAGATTAGAATGCATTGAGAAATCAACTTTTAGTCACTTGTAGTTAAAAAGGGGTTAACCTATGAATCTATCATGCATTAGAGCTAAATAGGAGTAATAGTTGTGAAGTCATAATCTTTATTTCATAAAACCTTGAATTACTTTGCTTGCTGCCTTTGTTCACTTTTTAATATTGCTTTGTTTTTAATTAATATTTTGCTACACAAAAATCACTCATCAAACAATCTTTTTACTTTTATTAGTTTAATTAACAATTAATTTATAATTGGAATTGGAGACATTATTCCCTGTGGGATCAATATCAGAATTCTCTAAGAATACCACTTTATTACTTATTGATTTGTGCACTTGCGAGTTAATCAAAATTATACCTAAACAAGGCGTGTGTGGTGGCTTTGATGGCCTGTGGAGGTCATTTGGACTGCAGAAGAGTAACGGTGGTAGTGTGGCCTTAAACATCACGAAACACTGTGGAGCTTAGTGGAGGGGGTGGCTGTTTACGGTGGTTTTTTGAGAACTTTGGCTCAGTTTTTTGTTAGTTTTCGGTGAGTTTCTGGCAACAAAATTGGTATGTTTGTGTAGCTTGTTGCATGAGCTTTCCAACAATACCAAACTTGCCTTCTAACTCCAAGAAATGAGGAAGTTATAAATGTTTCAAAGTGGTGGGAAGAGAAATGTTGCGAATTTGGAAGAGAAGTGCAGCTTGGGTTTTATTTGAGGAAGATGATGTTTTGAAATGCGTGCATTAAGTCCTATTTATAAACACTAACATGTGCGAGGTCTCTCCATAAATTATAAAATGACTACCTTTTATGTGTAATGGTTTCACAAATTGACTCACATCCATTAAATAATACCATCTCATGTAAAAAATACTTAGTAGTTAAAGTTTGATAAATTGGTGGGTCAGCTTCAAGTCTCAACTGATCTTGAATTAAAACTCTACTGTAAAATGTCCATCATTTTAAAATTACAACTCATATTTAGCTGTGCCGCCAGTCTGCGGACGCGTACTAACGAGCACTATATTATGGTTAAAGTGGTAAAGCTCAAAAATCAACTACTAGAAAAGTCAAAATTAGATTTGTATCTGGTCAAATGGGTCAGATTTTTAAAATAGAGAAAATGTAAAAAAATTCAGGTCATTACTCTCAAATTGGTTTATAAAAAATACCATTTAATCTATAAAAAATGTTTATCAATTATTATATTATTGGTTTATATTTAATTACACTTATCTCAAGGGATCACTTATTTTTATTTTGAGCATATTAAAATTTCAACCGATAGAATAAAAACATATCACCCTTGCATATCATCTTGGTGAAACATTAGGTTTCATCGTCCAATTTTTTTGTCATTTTTTGCATCCATACAACATCATTTCTTTTTTGGGTGTTGTTGCTGGCTGAGTCCGTGAACAAATATTTTTGATGTTATCCTGCATTGTCACGTCGCCATTTCTTAGGGTGTTTGAAAGTGCAGAATGACTATATTCTTTTTGTGTATGTTAACTGTGATTGAAGGGCTTGATTGTAATAAGATTATCATGTGAGAAAGAATACAATCATCTATTTTGGACTTAAACTATAGTGAAATTTTAAAAGATTTCTTAGCTAATAACTTTTTTAAGTAATATTTTGCCTATAGTAAGTAACATTTATACATAAAGAATAATATTTTTCTATAATGAGTAATATTTTTATAACGAGTAACGTTTAGTGTATTATGTACAATATTTGATTCATAATGAGTAACATTGTCTGTAAGGAGTAACATTGTTCTTAACAAGTAATATTGTCCATAATGAATAACATTTAAATCTATAGTATGTAACATTTTTCAGAATTTTCAATGTACCCTCCCCCAAATAAAAGGGTTTCACTACAGATTTTTTTCTTTTGTATTGCAATAAAAAAGGCGTCGTTTTCATTTTGGCTGTTTGAAAGGGAAAAACAACCTTTTCTTCTAAAAATGAATGCAGATTCGTGAAAAAGGATGTCAACATTAAAACAATGTTGTTCTGAAATAGAAAAGGTATGGATTCACATGCAGTTGGGTATGGAGATTAGTATGGCTCTGTCAGTGGGATGGTATGATTATGTGATTGGGGTTGGTAGGGATATTGTTTTTATAAGGGCTTTATTTTTTTGTAACCGTGAACAATTGTTTTGGTTTTCCATTTTATTTTTTTCATGTGTATTGGAACAACGAAACAACGCCGTTTTCATTCTGGATATTTGGAAGTGCAGAGCGACGATCATAACATTTACTTCTGGCATTTTTTTGTTGTTGTCATTTTATTCGTCCATATGATGCCATTTCTTTTTTATTTTGGGTACTGTTGCTGGTTGAGTTCTTCAACAAATTTTTTTTTTTTCGTTTTCCTGTGTCGGCATGGCGCTGGATTTTTTGGTATTCCAACAACACAATGACTTTTGGATGTTTAAATATACATAACGAGCCTATTCTTTTTGGGTGTGTGAACTTTGATTGAAGGCCTTGATTGTAATAAGATGGTCATGTGAGATACAATGTGGATTGGGAATGATTCCACAGGATTTCCATTTGATTATCTTGTAAAACCATACTCGAAAAAGGTTTAATAAAAAATGAGAAATAAATTAAAAATATTTACGATTTTGAACACTAGATAATACAAACATATATTGGAAATATAATTAATAAGTTTAGGTCACAAGTAAAAGCTATATAGAGAAGGGTCCAAAAATACAATATACAAATATGATCTTAAAGTGAACCAATTTAGAATAGGGCAATAACAAATAAATAAAAGCATATTAGCAACCACGGATGAAGCGGTAGATCTCGATACCAACGGATAGACCTATAACCTCACCTATGATCTAGAGAACGAAGTTAAAAGATAAAATATGATATATAAATATCTTAGTGAGTGCTACTAGCTAGCTATAAAATAGATATTCAGTATTTAAAATTCTGGTAAAATTTCTTAGACCTTCTTGGGCTTCGACGTTTTTATGGATTAGTTCTTCTAGTTTGAAAATACCAAAAGTAAACCCTAATTTAGATTCCATTAACATATTATTTTCTCTCTCCTATGTGGTAAAAGAAAAAGTCCATTATATCTTTATATTGTTTGAAATTTATTAATCATACCCATAGAACTTGGAAAGTATATTATACCCTTATACTATCTTGAATTTATCAATCATATCATGCATGTGTCAAGGGCATTTTTGTCATTTTGAAAATGTTTATGTCTCCGCTTCTCTATCACTTACTCACATATATTTTGTTTCTTTTCTTTGACCTCCATATAAGTTTTGAAAATTTGAAGCTCACATTACCAAACAACAAAACCACAAGGGAAATCCATCTTCCAAAAAAAATAAAGGTGAAACTCATCTCCCAAATTTAGAAAAAAAAACAGCTGAAGGTTAGATCATAATTTAGGACTTTGAACCCAAAGGTGCTCTGCTTTTTCCAAAATCCATTCAAAAATTTAACTAATCAAATGATAGGTTAGTAGAACATTTAATTTTTCCAAGTTGAAGCCTAAAAACTATATTTTTCTCAGAAATCCAAACATCCCAATTTGGATTCTTTAATTGAAACATTCAATCTAGCCTCGTAATATAGCATGCAAAAGATGAGTTTTGTAGAGGAGTTTTAGAGGATTACTTTTATGTAAAAACTTTGGCAAAAGAGTGATCGAAATTTCTTGAAATCTAGTAAAAAAGATTCTCGGCCAAGGTCCCAAATGTCCCATATATAGGTGTTTTCAGCTGAATCTAACCTCACCAATGAGTTTATAAGGATCAAAAACCCTAGTTTAACCTATTTAAGGATTGTGTGTGGAAAATTTGAGAAAAAAGAAAAAAAATTCTTCAAAAATGGATGTTCTTTGAGATAGAGAGGGAAGGAGAAACTGTTTTTGAGGGAGGGCTCAGATCGTTTCTTCCTAAATGCCCTTTTTTTTATATATTATTTTATAAAAAAGCTAACATAACAATGTTTATGTGGCTCAGAAATGACAAGTGAGCGCTCTACCCTAGATGCCACATCATATCAATATACATTTACTAAACTACCCATTTATTGTCAAATGTAACATCAATTTGCTATTGACAAGGAATCATTTTAACATTTTTAAAACTATAGAGATTGATTTGGAATACTACCAAACATCGGAGAGTATATTTGATATTAACCCTAAAAAAAAATTTATGCTCAAAACCTCATGTCATTTTTTTGAAAAGTTCTTTGTTTTGCGAACATTTCACAAATTCCAAGTATTAATACAAAATACTTAACCACTGAAATTTAACATTGGATAAAACTATTTTTAAAACTCAATTTAACAATCTCAATTTTGGTGAAAATATCTTAAAATTGATAAAAATCATCATCATCATCAATTACGTAAAATCATATAAAACCCTGAAAATCATTATCATCATCACGATCACAACATCATCATCATCACATTATCATCAACATTAACATTATCACATCATTATCATCATCAAATCTGTGTACCATCATATCATCGGCATAACATCCATGTACTACACTATACGCCAATGTGCAAGGTGACCTTTAGCGTTTTGATGGCGCCACAAAGGAGGGGAAATACTCATCTTAACATTTCTAGCATCTAGGAAAGCATTGAGGCCTAGATCTTACCATATCTCTCTCGCCTGCAGATCGAACAGATGATGACCAATATATAGCGCATATAGTCTCATTATATATACAACACTGGTATTGTGTGGTGCATCCTTGATATCAAAGCTCAAATTATTTGACAACTTTTTAAAAATCACCAATTTACCAAACCATTCGAGAAATCACAAATAAAATCTAATTCAATGTAGTTCCTATAATTTCAAATCTTGAAAGCTCATAAACCACTTATCATTAAATCATTGACACCATGCATAGATAATAAATCATATAAGGATATTTATATATATATATATATATAAAACTTATCAGTAATTAAATATGAAATGAAATCCTCAAATCGTGTGAAATTAAACCATCAATCAATAATTATGCAATTTCTCCAAATTGTATTTAGAAAATAAATTTGCACTCACAATATGATGCATGCTCTTGCTGGATCTTCCAACCAGCTTTCAGCTTTCTCAACTATGCCCGAACACCTAGTATAAGTCACCAAAAAAAATTTATTTATAGAAAATTACATAAAATCTAGGTGAGTGACTCGAGTCTCTAATTAATCTAAGAAAACATTAATTACTAAAATTACTCAATGATTTTGGTAATTATAAAATTGACTCTACCGATCAATTATCCAAAATTAGACATTTTTATTTCTCCAAAATTAACCAAAATTGAGCATTGGATTAGGTTCTCATGACCTCTAAGAACCTAATTGAACCTCCAATTTCAATCAATTTCACTCTAGAAAAGCCCAAATTTTGATCCGTAAATTCGACCGAGGTTGAAATTGGGTGTTTATTTGTTGATAGCCACAATTTTATGTAGAAATGAAATTGAAGACATTAGGAGCAAAAAATTACCTTTAATTTGACGGTTTGCCCATGGGAAGCTTGCTCTTGAGCCAATAGACATGTTGGGATCCCACTCACCGTCGGAAGGCTAGATCATCGCCTACAAGATTTCTTGGAATGGTGGAGTTTGAATGACCTAAATTTGGCCAAATCACGATCATTTTTTGCCACTAATTGTTTCCTCGAGGTTAAAGGTGCTAGAGGAAAGGTCCAATAACAGCAAAAGTTCACTGTTGAGGTGATCGGAATCCATGGAGATCTCAAGCATCGTTGGTGGTGCGTGTGGCAGCTCCGGTGGCTGGTGATGGTTTGGCTTTATCGGGTGGAGTTTTGTTGGGGTGCAGAAAAGTAATAGTGGTGGTAGTGTGGCCTTAAACATTGTGAAGCCTGGTGGAGGTACTGGAGTTGTGGAAGGAACAATATATTAAATAGAAAATAAGGTGTTTGAGTTGCATGATACTTCGAAGTTTCTGTATCTGGATCCCAAAAAATTGAGGTGTGAAGATTCAAGCAATTATGAAGGTCAAGAGTAATTGTAGGATTCAATACAATTCATCCCATGCTATGTAATCAAGTGCCACGTCATCAACCTAAATAAGGAAAATGGTACACCAAGTCATCAATGTACATGTGGAACACTCTCAAAGTTACCATCTTTGGCCATTTTATTCAACATATGGAAACAATCAAAGTCAAAATAATTCTCACACACAATGCATACGAAATTCGGCCAAGGCATGCATGTGGACTCAAAGAAGACACATTCACTTGTCCTTGTCTCCCAAAAATGCTCAAAACTTACCTCTTTGGTCACCTTTGGAAAATATGGCAACAAAGCCATCATCAAGGATTTGGCATCACCATAATTGGCCAAGCAGGGTAGGAGGCATCAAGGAGCAATAGCAGACACCTTCACTAAGCCTCATTGACGTACATCCTTAAACCATTATACCATTGTTGCCTTACTTTCCATATTTGACAACATTTTTAACCTAAACTCTATAAATACACCATTATGGTCGGCCACCAAAGAAGACACACACCCAAGGCTTTTCTCAAATCTTTGACATGATTCTTTTCTCTTCCAAACACCATTACACCATTGTTTCACAAGCCACAAACACAACCCTAGATCACCATCGTTGTTGCGACTCTCTTTCTCAATATTCCTTGTGTTTTGCATCATCACCATCACCGTCCTCATCATCCTTAGCCTCCATAGTCACTAACAAGCCCTAGTCAAGCCCCTAATAAACCCATCCTCCATTGAAACCCTATTGCGATCTTCATTACTACAAGGACACAATGAGATTGCTTTTATTTTTCATTCCTTTCTACAAGTTTCTTATGTATTTTTTAGGTTGATACTTGAATAAAAACTTTGGTTTACATTGATTTATGAGTCCCTCTAATCCTTTACATAAGAAATACTTTATGCTGTTTTCTTTCCATTAACTTTATCATAAACCTAACATTTTTGTGTTTGCTACTCTCTTATGTAGTGGAATACAAGAACTTTCTTTTAATTTTCTTGCAGTTTATTTTTCCTTGTTATTTGAATCTTTTGTCGGTTAAATTTCTTGTCATTTAATTTTCATGCAATTTTAGTTTGAGTACTTTAACTTTCTGCACATGTACTTTATTGTACTTTAACTTTCTAGCACCTTTATTTTATTGCAATTTCATTTTTATTGTCTTTTAATTTGCAACTGTAATTTGGTTTCTTGAATATCATAATTGAATTATGTTCTTTAGTAAGTAGGAATTAATCCTTGTAGGTTTGACATCCAATAATGCTTAAGCAATATCCATTTTATTACTTGGTACACTTGCGAGATCATTGATTGCTCCAACATCAATGGTCTCATATACCCATAAATATTAGTCTTCCTTTGCTACCAATACTGCTACTTCCATGGCGACCTTCTCTTTGGGTAAGAATTCCATGGGAATAGTTTGTTTCTTATCCAATGGTACCACCGAAGCTATGTTTCAAGAGCATCAGCATGGCAATTATTTTCCCTCGATAATTGCTTAAGCTCTATTCTCTCGAAGTTCCAATAGCTTTTTCACCTTATTCAAATACAAGGCCATTAAAGTCTGGCCACATATGTTCCATTAATTTGATTTACTGCTAGTTGAGAATTGGTGAAGATTAGCAAAGAAATAGCCTTAAATTTGTGGGCCAGTTCGAGTCCAGCTATTAAAGCCTCATACTCTGCTTCATTATTGGATGCTTCGAAGCTGAAAGAAAGAACTTGTTCAATCAATTCATCACTTGGACTTATCAGCAACATCTCTACTCCAATTCCTTTGACATTTAAGGACTCGTCCACATATGATGACCATGGCTTGGTGACTGCTTCTTTCTGCATTTTTCTTCTTCTGATGTAGCGAACTTTGCTGCAAAATTGGCCTACACTCGAGACCTCACTAACATCCTAAGAACATAGAGAATGTCATACTCTCTTATTTTTCTTTACCAATGTGCCATTCTTTCTGCCAAGTCTAGTTTGTGTAGTATTATTCTCAATGGGAAAGTTGTGACAACCTCAATTGTATAACATTGGAAATAGGGTCACAACTTCTTGTAGTGATAATATGGGTGTAGATTAGCTTCTCCATCTCATAGTATCTTGTCTCAGCATCCAGCAGCATCTTGCTGATGTGGTAAAAGAGCATTTGCTCTCTTCGTTCATTCTTAGTCAGCGTCAAGTTTACTGCTTTATTTGAGATGGATAGATACAACTACCACACATCCCATTGTTTCGGCTTTACAAGTAAAGGTTGAGAGCCAAGGTATTATTTCTCCCTAGTCCATTGGATATCCTTGCAACTTTTCAAGATGTTAAAGAACCTATGACACCAGTCTAAGAATCTTGATATGAACTGGTTTAAAGCTATTATCTTCCATTTAGCTTTATCACCTCATTCTTATTATGCAGCAAAGGCATGTCTAATAAAGCTTTGATTTGATTGGGGTTGGCTTCAATTCCATTATGAGTTACCAGGGAACATACCAGTTGAGATGTCGAAAGTACACTTTTGTGGGGTTGAGCCTCATCTGGTACTTCTCTAACACCTTAAATGTTTGTCTCAGATGTTAAATGTCATCTTTCATTTGGAGGGACTTGATTATCATGTTGTCGATTTAGAGCTGCATAAACCTTTCGATATGTTCACTGAAAATCTTATTGACAAAGCGCTGGTATGTGGATTTTAGATTTTTCAGCTTGAATTGGATGACTTTATAATAGTAAATTCCTCTCTTGGTCATTAAAGAGGTTTTCTCCTAATCATCTAGATGCATAAGAACATAATTGTCACCCAAAAAGGCGTTAAAGAAGCTCATCATTTTGAGCCATGCAGTCGAATCCACCAACATTTTGATCATTGGAAGTGGAAAGCCATATTAAAGGCACACCTTGTTTGGATTTGTGAAGTCGATGCATACTTTTTCTTCCCATTATTTTTGTTCACCACCACAACATTTCCAACTAGTCAGGATTTTGTACTTCTTGGATGAGATCATTTGCTTACAATTTGTTGACCTCCTCATTGATCGCATGGCTTCTCACTGGTACGAATCTTCTCATTTATGGTTCACAGGCTTATAGCTCAGATCTACATTCAATTTTAGGGTAATTACATCTGGATCAATTCCGGGCATATTTGACATGTCCCATGAAAATAATAACATTCCCTCAAAAATTGATAAGCTTAACCCTCATTCGTGGTGTCAGCTTCGTACTGGATTTTATAGTATGATCAAGCTACTGACAAGATCAAACAGTTTTGCCTTCATTACCAAGACATAAAATGTTTAAGCTTATATGATGTGGGCATCGAGCGCTCTTCTAGCATGGATGTTCGTGGTGAAGACATTGTGCTGCCAAGTGGACCAGTGACGCGTTCTCGAGCTAAGAAGATCAAAGCGGGAATGCTTGGACTTGTGAAGAGAATAATTGATGAAGATCGATTCAAGTATCCACATGATCCAAACACTTTTATGAGGCATAATGATGATTTAAGCATGATGTCCAAGCAAGGAATGAAGGTGGTAATGCTGCTCGGGAGTTGCAAAGACGAAAAGACATAATTGTAGCCATTTTTGGATTTCAATGGCAGTTTCGTAATTTAGCTATTTTCGGATTATAATGGCAGTTTC
>QANX01002375.1:54486-75787 GCA_003254975.1 Ochetophila trinervis | reverse complement strand
TACTTTCCTATTCTAAATTTCTTTAGTTTCCTATTTTCTCATTGTGTTGATTTTATAGAGTAATTATTATTTGTTTCATTACTCTTTTGTCCTTTTCTTTTGTGCCAATTTTGCTCTAGAATTGAACTTGCTTTTATTGTTAGGTTTTAATTTTGAAATTTGCTATTTTAGTTTTATATTTTTGTTTAAGATAATTGGTTCTGAAGTGCAACTGGGTGAACAAGACTTGAGTGGTAAAAGGCTTGAGTGGTGAGCATATAGAGGGTAAAAGCCAAATTTGAGTGAAACACGAGGGTTTACCATTTTTTTGAGTTAAACACGTAAGGGAGTGTGTAAGAATGTCTAAAAGAGATGGAAAAGGAGTTTCTACTTCGGAAGAAGAGCAATTGGCAACACCGGATCCAAAGCTCTTACGACAATCTTTGGAGGGTGAGTATAGAAGGATGGAAGAGAGATTGACTTCTAGGATGGAAGAAACATTGAAATCTAGGATGGATGAGATGATGGAGCAAATGAGGGAGATGACCATGGCCATGTCCAATACTACTAGAAGGGAAGGAACACGACCCAGGAGACAAGAAGTAATTGTTTCCGATGAAGACGAGTATGAAGTCCAAACTGTAAGAAGAAGACCTAGGAGAGAGGAGACAAGAGGAGGAAGGGATGACAACCTAAGTTCAATTAAGATGCACATTCCGCCATTCAAGGGTAGAAGTGATGCCGAGGCATACTTGGAATGGGAAAAAAAGGTAGAGTTAATATTTGACTGTCACAATTACTCAGAGGAGAAGAAGGTTAAACTAGCTGCAGTGGAGTTCACCGACTATGCTCTAGTTTGGTGGGAGCAACTTATACAGTCAAGGAGGAGATATAGAGAAGATTCGGTCTCAACTTGGGATGAGATGAAGAGAATTATGAGGAAGAGGTTTGTACCATCCTATTACTATAGAGAGCTTCATCAAAAGTTGCAGAGACTCATACAAGGGTCTAGGTCCGTAGAGGAGTATTACAAAGAGATGGAAATGATTATGATAAGGGCCAACATTGAAGAGGATAGAGAAGCTACAATGGCGAGATTTCTAAGTGGGATGAACAAAGATATTGCCAAGGTGGTGGATCTACATTCATATGTAGAGATGGAAGAAATGGTCAACATGGCTATTAAAGTGGAAAAGCAATTGAGAAGTGAAGGGTCATCAAAAGGGTTTTCAAGCTCCAATTCGAAGTGGGGTCTCAACTCGAAGTGGAACAAGTATGACGACAAGAAGAGAGAGAAGCACTTGGAGACTAAAGAGAAAATTGGAGATGTATCCAAGTTCAAGGATAAGAGTGCCAACCCAACAAGAGGTACTTCTAATCCTAACACTTCTAGTACTTCTAGACATAGGGAAATAAAATGTTTTAAATGTCAAGGGTTTGGGCATATTGCTTCCGAATGTCCAAATAGGAAAACTATGTTGATGAGGGGTAATGAAGGAATGTCAGAGTCTGAGTCCGATGAGGAAAGGCCACCATTAGAGTATGATTCTAGTGAGGATGAGGATGTAGAGTATCCCGTGGTAGGGGAGTCCCTAGTAATTAGGAGGGTTTTAAATTTGAAGGTGAAGGAAGAGGGACTAGAACAAAGGGAGAATATTTTTCACACTAGATGTTTTGTGGGTGGTAAAACATGTAGTTTAATCATTGATGGGGGTAGTTGTGCTAATGTTGCTAGTACTACTTTAGTTGAGAAGTTGGGACTAGTATGTGAAAAACACCCTAACCCTTACAGGTTACAATGGTTGAATGATAGTGGGGAAATTAAGGTAAATAAGAGAGTGAGAGTTGCCTTTTCTATTGGAAAGTATAGTGATGAGGTTTTGTGTGATGTAGTACCTATGCAAGCGGGGCATGTTTTGTTGGGTAGACCATGGCAATCCGATAGGAGGACTATCCATGAAGGTTTTAAGAATAGGTATTCTTTTGAGCACAATGGAAAGAAAGTCACACTTGCACCTTTATCTCCAAAAGAGGTGTATCTTGAACAATTGAAACTTTCCAAAGTTTCCCATGGGGATTTGGGAAGTGAGGCAAATAAAAGAATTGAGTGTAAAGAGGCCAATAGTGAAAAGAATAAAAATAAAGGCCCAATGGTGAGTGATTGCACTAGTAATAAAGAGGAAAGTGCAAGAGAGAAAAGTGAAAAGAGTGAAAAGGAAAGGAGTTTTTATGCAAAAGAGAGAGAAATCAAAAGTGCTTTCTTAGGCAACAAAGCAATATTGTTGGTGAGGTTTCGAGAGGTTTTGCTTTGTGAAACTAACCTTAACCCCGATTTGCCTAGTGTTTTTGTCTCTTTATTGCAGGATTTTGATGATGTTTTCCCGGAAGAGATGCCAACTGGATTGCCGCCATTAAGAGGTATTGAGCATCAAATAGATTTTGTGCCTGGAGCAAGCATTCCAAACCGACCAGCCTATCGTAGCAATCCCGAGGAAACGAAGGAGTTACAAAGGCAAGTGGAGGAGTTGCTAGCAAAGGGTCATGTTAGGGAGAGCATGAGTCCTTGTGCTGTACCAGTCTTATTGGTACCCAAGAAGGATGACACATGGAGGATGTGTGTTGATTGCCGAGCAGTGAATAAAATAACGGTAAAGTATCGTTATCCCATTCCTAGGTTAGATTAATTGCATGGTGCTTGCTTATTTACTAAGATAGATTTAAAAAGTGATACCATCAAATTAGGATGAAGCTAGGGGATGAGTGGAAAACTGCTTTTAAAACAAAATATGGTTTATATGAATGGATGGTTATGCCTTTTGGGTTAACTAATGCTCCTAGTACATTTATGCGATTAATGAACCATGTTTTAAGAGAATTTTTAGGGAAGTTTGTGGTTGTCTATTTTGATGATATTTTGATATATAGCAAAAGTTTAGATGACCATGTGATGCATGTTAGACAAGTGCTAGATGTGCTTAGAAAAGAGAAATTATATGTTAACCTTAAAAAGTGCACATTTTGTATAGATAGGCTTGTTTTTCTTAATTTTGTTGTGAGTGCACAGGGTGTTGAAGTTGATGAAGAAAAGATCAAGGCTATCAAGGAATGGCCTACACCTAAGAATGTGACTGAAGTAAGAAGTTTTCATGGTTTAGCTGGCTTTTATAGAAGGTTTGTGAAGGACTTCTCTACCGTAGCTGCTCCTTTGAATGAGATTGTCAAAAAGGAGGTAGGTTTTAAAT
Organism: Ochetophila trinervis; assembly: GCA_003254975.1. Classification (NCBI taxonomy): domain Eukaryota; kingdom Viridiplantae; phylum Streptophyta; class Magnoliopsida; order Rosales; family Rhamnaceae; genus Ochetophila; species Ochetophila trinervis. The sequence continues at coordinate 72,566 of QANX01002375.1, read as the reverse complement.
GGGGTAAGGAACAAGAACATGCGTTTCAAACTTTAAAAGATAAGTTATGTTCTGCTCCTATTCTTGTTTTACCTAATTTTGATAAGATGTTTGAAGTTGAATGTGATGCTTCTAGGATTGGTATAGGTGCTGTTTTGATGCAGGAAAAGCGTTCCATTGCATACTTTAGTGAGAAGCTAAATGGAGCTCAACTCAAGTACTCGACGTATGACAAGGAGTTGTATGCATTGTTTCGTGCCTTGGAGGTGTGGCAACATTACTTGTTTCCAAAGGAGTTCGTGATTCATACTGATCATGAGTCTCTCAAACACATCAAAGGACAAGGAAAGCTCAACAAGAGGCATGCAAAGTGGGTTGAGTTCATAGAGACTTTTCCATATGTGATATGCTACAAGCAAGGTAAGGATAATGTAGTAGTTGATGCATTATCTCGAAGGTATGTTATCATTACTACATTAACTTCTAAGTTGTTAGGTTTTGAGCAATTGAAAGACATGTATGCAAGTGATTTTGATTTTAAGGATATTTATGTTGCATGTGAACAAGGTGCATTTAATAAGTTCTATAGACATGATGGTTTTCTGTTTCGTGGTTCAAGAATTTGTGTGCCTAATTGCTCTATTAGAGAATTGCTTGTTAGAGAATCACATAGTGGTGGTTTAATGGGTCATTTTGGAGTGCATAAGACTTTAGATGTTTTAATTGAACACTTTTTTTGGCCACATATGAAAAGGGATGTTCAAAGAATTTGTTCTCAATGTATTGCATGTAGACAAGCCAAGTCTAAATCTATGCCACATGGATTATATACACCTTTGCCTATTCCTAATGAGCCTTGGGTTGATATATCCATGGATTTTGTACTTGGGTTACCTAGAACTAGGAAGGGTAGGGATAGCATATTTGTGGTTGTTGATAGATTTTCTAAGATGGCACACTTTATTGCATGTCATAAGACTGATGACGCTACAAATATTGCTGATTTGTTCTTTAGAGAGGTTGTAAGATTGCATGGAGTGCCTAGAACTATTGTGTCTGATAGGGATGTGAAATTTTTGAGTCACTTTTGGAGAGTTTTGTGGGGTAAGTTAGGTACTAAATTGTTGTATTCTACTACTTGTCATCCACAAACCGATGGTCAAACGGAGGTGGTTAATAGGACTCTAGGTACTTTGCTTCGTGCTATTGTTGGTAAGAATTTGAAAACTTGGGAAGATTGTTTACCTTTTGTTGAATTTGCATATAATAGAACTATTCATTCTTCTACAGGTTTTTCACCATTTGAGATTGTGTATGGTTTTAATCCTTTAACTGTGTTGGATTTGATGCCTTTACCTTTGAGTGAAATTGCTAGCTTAGATGGACAAAAGAAGGCGGACTTGGTTAAGACTATACATGAGAAGGCGAGGTTGCAAATTGAGAAGCGTAATCGTCTAACCGTTCAAAAAGCAAATAAGGGGCGAAAGCAAGTGATATTTGAACCAGGAGATTGGGTTTGGGTGCACATGAGGAAAGAAAGGTTTCCTAACCAAAGGAAGTCTAAGTTGGATGCTAGAAGCGATGGGCCCTTTCAAGTTCTGGAGAAGATCAATGACAATGCATACAAGATTGATCTTCCTGGTGAGTATAATGTGTCTGCATCATTCAATGTTGCTGATCTTTCTCCTTTTGACATGGATGCAGATTTGAGGACGAATCTTTTTGAGAAGGGAGGGAATAATGTGGGCATCGAGCGCTCTTCTAGCATGGATGTTCGTGGTGAAGACATTGTGTTGCCAAGTGGACCAGTGACGCGTTCTCGAGCTAAGAAGATCAAAGCGGGAATGCTTGGACTTGTGAAGAGAATAATTGATGAAGATCGATTCAAGTATCCACATGATCCAAACACTTTTATGAGGCATAATGATGATTTAAGCATGATGTCCAAGCAAGGAATGAAGGTGGTAATGCTGCTCGAGAGTTGCAAAGACAAAACGACATAATTTTAGCCATTTTCGGATTTCAATGGCAGTTTCGTAATTATTGCTATTTCCATATTATAATGGCAGTTTTGTAATATTTGATATTTTCGTATTTTATTTAATTAGGGTTAGTTTTCAGCCTTAGGATTACTTTCCTAATTATTTTATTGTCTAGATTGATTCTTAACCTAACCCTAGTCTCTATATAAAGGGGGGTTACTAGCTTGTAAGAGACAACTTTGATTATTGATTAAATAGAATCTATTCTTGTTTTTCAACAAGACTTGTGTGTTCCAAGTGAGGATAGTTCTTCTTCTACTTGTTGCATTTGGGAATTGATCTTCTTATCAAAGGTATTTACTTTGTGGCGAATTTCAATTTCATTCTTTGCCTTCTAATTAGTGTTGCTAGATACGATTGTTATCTAGAGGTGCTATAGGGCGGGTTTTTACCTAGGGTTTGTTCCATATCATCTTGTGTGTTGGGATTACAGTTTCTTTAAGCTTGGGGTTCCGCATCAGCTGCACCTTCACTACAAAAACCCTTGATATCTCTTCTCAGGCATCGCAATAAGCCTCGACGATCGAGTTGTGTCTTCACTGTAAATCCCTTAATATATTGATTAAAGCCTTCTTACGTGATTTCATCGACTAACACATAGCCTAATTGATCATCTGTTACGATGTTAAGATTGACAAATGCACAGTTCGATGGGCAATTCCACACAAGATCCCGTCGATAAAACAACCATAGCTTGAGCTACGATCTTCTTTAAGATCCTCTCAACATAAGCCTGAGCTGCAATTTTTTTCCAAGATCCTTTCAACACAAGCTTGAGCAGCAATCTTTTTCAAAATCCTTTCAGCACAAACCTGGGTAATAGTTTTTCACAAGACTTCCTAGGTGAGCTACGATCTTTTTCAAGATCCTCTCATAAACATCATGAACGTATGAACTCAACATTCGAGAAAAATCGAAAACAACTGATTGGAAAACTACAAGTCAAATAGACATAAAGTCAAAATTAGTGATTGAACTGCCTCCATCGCAAAGCCCTCTAATTTTTTTTTGGGCATCACCATATATTAAGCCCAAGCGGAGCTTTCATAGCCATAATCTGAGCGGTGTCTCCATAGCAAGCCCTTTAAAGCTGTGGTTCTATTTGACTAAGCACAAAACCTCGACAAACAAGTCAGGTATCCTAAAAATCTCATTGAAAAGTGAGTACTTAAATCTTAAGGATAAGTTAAGCTCTAAAATCTCAATAACAACTTGAGCAATCAAGCCTCAATTCATTCCATTTGAGCCTCCAAGCCTCAGATGCAATCTTTATAGGCATTAAATAAGCCCTGATTTTGAGCAATGGTATTGAGCAACAATCCTATAATGACCTCTTTGGTACTTCTCAGCAACAAGCTCCAACATTAGTTAGAGTGTTAAGTCGAGCGGCAATCGATCCCCTCATCAACCTCCTTTATGCTAAGCCTCATGGTAACTCAACATTTAACTTTCAATGGAAAGTCAAGCATTAAAGGTTCAACGTTAAAGTGAGCACTCAATCTTCAATATGAAATTGAGCATATGAGCTTTCAATCTTAATAGAGAAACTTCGATGCTGAGCATTTCATAAGCCTCAAGACTGAGTTGTCGCTTCGTAAAGCCCCTCGTTGATAAAAAATAAAGTCTAAGCGAGAGCTTGAAAAGCCCTCATCGATTATTATTATTTCTGAGCAGGTGCTTCATAAAATCCCTCCTTGAAGCATAAACTTTAAAATAAGTGGTCGCCAAACAATGGCCCCCCACCAGTTCTCTGTCAGCAATAAATAAAGTAGGCAATCACATTCTAAAAATTTCTCGCAGCTTTGCATCAAGCGAATGCTAAATCCAAATAGGCATGTATTGAAAACTACTCATACTAAAGCTATTTTTAAGTGAATGTCACTTTACCACGAAAAAAACATTTTGATCGGAGATATGTGCAATCAATACTTTCCAATCGGAGCTTATATAAATAAGTTCTTTGCAACTTCTCTAGTCAACATGGAATTAAGCTAGGCGCTAATCTTTTATAAGATTTCCCCATAAAAAAATTCTAAGCCTGGGCACTATAGTCTTTTACAAGATTTCCTAATAAAAACGATCCAGGCATTCTTACATGATCCCATTGAATAATGCATAGCCTAATCGATCATCTTTTACGAAGTTGAGATTGAAAAATGCACAGTTCGATCGGTGATTCCACACAAAGCCCATCGGTGAACTATTAAGTTTAAGCAATGATTTACTACTAAATCATCTCAGCAACCTCCAATAAAGCCTAGACAACAATATTTTACAAGGTTCTCTCCAACATACTCTCAAAACACAAGCCGCAATCTTTTACAAGATCTTCTCGATAAAGTTCTAAAACCCAAGACAACAAGTTAGTTACAACATTAATGAGTAAACTAACTCGAATGAACGCCACAAAGCACATTACTAGTAGCCTTGACAATCCAAGCGGACGAGCTCAAAGTCATAAAAGAAATCCCCACAATGAAACATATTTTCCTTTCTGTTTAGCTAAAACGAACATAAAAATTGAAGGCAAACTGTAATGGTCAATTTTTAACATGGTCACACGTGGCCATCTTTATAGGCCATCATGCATATATTTAACAAGTGATCACATATAATATAATATAAACAGCACGTGGCACAAAGAAAATACTTGTTTTTCTATTTACAACACATGTGTGCCACTTTCCTCTGCATAACACATATCTGCCAAATGGCATAAGACATTTACTCCTAAGCTACTATAAACGGAGGAGGAAACGGGTAGGAAAGGGGGATTCTCTCAATCTCTAATAGGGGACTTTCTCTTTCTCCAAGAGGTATCTTTCCTTTTATTCTTTCTCCTTATCGAATCTTCTTCGGTAACACATTTTCTTTAAGCATATTCTCTAATTCTTAATGAATTAAAGTATATTCCATTCTTCAATATTCAGTTTATTGAGAATAGTACTGACTTGAGCGCCAAAATGCTTGGCTGATACCCCTTCATCCTAGCTTTTTACTACTATTGTTTTACAAGAGATTTTGGTAAAAATCCATACCGCTGAAAAAAATAACCTATTGGACGGTAGAATAAGGTGCCTATCAAAAAATTGAGAACAATTTTTGCATCAACATAATCCAAATTAATTTCAAAGTCAAATCCAATTTGATAATTGTCAATTTGGATTAAATTGGATGTTCAGTTTAGGATTGTGTTCAAACTTGGATTTGCACTCTAAGTTTTTGAATTTTAGTTAGGGTATATTACATTTGTCTCCCTTAAAGTTTAGGTCAATTATACCATAATCTTAGAAGTTTATGTTTATTGCAATGACCAATTTGACATTAGTATTTTTCTATTAAAATTAATTAGAAAATGGCATAATTGTTTATCGTATGCTTAAAAGCTAGTGACAACCCATTTGGGCTTTTGGATATGTGTATGGTGTAATATATATATATTTTTAAATTTTTTTTAATTTATTTCATCTGCATCTTTATTTTATTTTTATTTTTTTTACTTTTTAGACATATGCATTTGACATTAATTTCTCTTTATTTTTAAAATTTTCTTTTCTTTTTCTTTATTATTGCTGGGATTTTGAAGGTTTCACAAGACACCATTGGGTTTGCAAAAACTATTAGGAAGAGCTGGACGAGCCACCAATAATGTCAGCTTTTGTAAAGAAAAAATGATTTATTTCTTACTACTTTATATATTTTTTTATTTGTGGAAAATAGCCATTTTTATTAAAATTTATATCATTTTGATTGATGAAAATATTATTTTTAGAATAAGAGAAATAAAACAAGATTGATTAAAATAATATATCAATTACAACTAATTTTTTTTAACTAAATATTGTAAATCAATATAAACATGAAATAAAACAAAAACTACAATAATTTAGGAATTATTCTTTAAGTATATATATATTTCAATTATTTATTATTTTAATCGATTTTGTTTGGATCGGTTTCATTGATTTTTGTATCATGAAATATATCCAAATTGAACTAACTATCCAAATTGATATGAAATAATCGATCCAAATAAATTGAATTGGATTTGTCGATTTTGTTTGGTAATTATTTTTTTTTGTACATCAATAAAAAATAACATGTCCTTCATTTTTTTGAGCTAACTATATTTTTGGACCCTCAATTTTGACCATAGTTTCAAGGATTATTATCACTTTCCTAAACTATATTGCATTTCACAAATTGGTCTTTGCATTTTTTTCTTAACAAATTAGTCCCCAAACTCACTTGATATATCACATTTCATATTCTTCTTCAATTTCTTGTTTTGGCCTGTTAAATGCATGCGTAAAGCACATGATGGCATTTGAAAGGGTGATTGTGATATTTCCGTAACCATTCTATCATTTTCTTTACCTTCATGCCTCTAACAATTGAAACTAAAACACAATTGGAAAATATTTAGCAAAAAAATGTCATTAGAAATGCTCACATTGATCATAAACCTTTTGGAAAAAATCTGCAACATTGTTGATATCATTCCCCATCAAATATTTCCATAATAGCAATCTTGACATGACATGTTGCCAAAAATTCAATGAGAAATCATTGATGTCCCTGGTAGGAGTGGACAAAACCGAACTGGTCTGACAGAAAGTGGCCAAACTAAAACAGCCAATCGATTTCAGTGCTATAGTTCTATCAGAACTTGTTCAGCTCATCGTGTATTTAAAAAAAAAAAAAAAACCAAATAAATTGGTTCATTAGGGGTTCACATGAAATTTTCATCAAACTGGCCACCATACTCCTTATTCAGATTATGCCACATCACCTCCTATGATTTAATCATAGCTATTGATTTTTTAATTTTCCCAAAACACGCTCATTTCTCCTTAAATAGAAAACCTTATTTCATTACCCTTCTTCCCTCCAAGTAGCCTCCTCTCTCTCTCTCTCTCTCTTTCTTTCTCTCTCTCTCTCTCTCTCTCTCTTTCTCTCTCTCTCTCTCTACTTTCCCTCTATCTTCTCCATAGATCTATCTTTTCTTGGCTTTCTTCTTCTCCCACCGACGATCTCATCTCCCTCATCGTTCTCCATCTTCTTCCCATCTCATTCTTTCTATCTCTAACTCTCTGTGAAAACCCTAAAGCCCGAGCCGCCTCCCACGTTGACCTCACTGTGACCTCATCCCCCACTCCCACTCATTGCAACGATGTGACTTCATCTCCCACTCGCTATCTCAAATCTTGATCTCAATCATGGTGACACTGATTATTCTGATTTTTGTTTTAATTTTTTTTAAATCTTTCTTTGATTTGTTTTCTATACTGGCTTTGTGATGTATAATGTATGATATTGATTGCTAAAGTCTAAATCTTTATTTTGTTTTTTGTCATTTTTTCTTTTCATTCTTTCCCTCAGATAAAAACCGAACGACGAAAATCGAAGCCAACCGATCATTATTGGTGCAATTTTTCGCAGGTTATATAAGATGATTGGTTGTTTCGGTTGGACACAACCAAAACCAATATGCTCGGTTTGGTGCAAAAATAGGCCGAACAAAACCGAGCCTACCCCTAGTCCCTTGGGTGTTCTTTGGCAGTTGTTTCATCGACTAGTGCACAAATTGTTAACCATGCCTAAGCATTAGACCTAGTTAATTGCATGTAAAGAATTACCATCATTATCGAGTAATTTATTGACCTCAAGAATTTCGCAACCAATTCAAAAGATTGGACATAATTTAGTCTTCACCAATTGAACCCTTACACCTATTTTTCAATTTGAGCTCATTTTTTTGAGCTTGAGCATGTACGTAATTGATTTACTATGTCAAAATAGAATAAAAAGCTACCATCCGACCACAGAGATGATTGAATGTAGCTTATTAAAAAAGGATTTTTTTTCTCCTTGCTCTGTATTATGTAATCTTTCAAAAATATCAATCGTTGTTGAAGACAAAATATTTAGCTTTATAAGACCAAATATTATTTAAATGTTCAATAGGCTTCAGCTAAACAATATTAAAATGTTCCGTACATATCAATTAAACAACATAGATATATTTAGCTAATAATAACTAAACGTATTTTTGATATTTAAAAAATAAATTTTATGATTAAAACATAGAATTTTATTTAATCCATGTGTAATATATTTTAGCTACATAATCTATGTAATTTTCTTAATATAATTATATTTGACGAAGAATAACTACGTATCATTAAGATTTTAGTTATATTTTTTTGCAACATGTTTTAAACATTCTTCATCAAATATAATTATATTTAAAATATTTTAATGAAGTTTATGAATATATATGCTATTTTACCACCAATATTTTTGTTTTTATCATGAAAAGAAAATTTACTTTTTACTGTTATAAGATACATTTAGTTCTAATTAGTTAAACATATCTATATTGTTCGGTTTGTTTATTCTATACATTTTAATTTTATTGAGCTGGAATCTATCAAATATTTAAGCATTGTTTTATAATATGAAATTAAATACTTTATTTTAAATAAAGAGGGACATTCTTAAAAAGTTATATAGAATACAGTGGAAAGAGAAAAAGCAGTCATATAGAAATGGTGGATTGGAGAGCCCAAATTGATAAATATTTTGCACAACCAAAATATTTATTACCATTTTTAGGGCTATATTCAATGTTTATTGGTTAAGTATTATAAATATGGGCAAATTTCATATACATCCCTTTATGTTTAGTATAATTCTAAGTTATATCCAGAGGTTTCTGATAATTCAGAAATATTCCTTACGATGTTATGACTTAGCACCACTGTTATTGTCAGAGAGTAAAAAATCTATAATACCTTTGGATTTATTAAAATAATAATAAATTTAAAAAGTTGAAAAAATATTTTGAATTGATTTGACATTTGACCATTACTCTCTAACGGTAAAAAAGTAACCTATATATACTGCACTAAGCAGTTTTAAAGACACCCCAAAAATGCAAAATTATTCATTGTCCCAAAAAAAATTTCTCCTACCAACAGAATCCTAGATGAACTACCATTTTTAACTCATCATCAAGTTTGCAAAAACACCCCTTCAACTACCAATTTTTCTCCTAAAAGAATAACCAAATACCAACATCAAATGGTAGTACCAATATAAATGGTGGCATTATCAAGTTCAAGAACAGAATGTGTAATTGTTGAAGGAAGGCTGGTATAAGGATTTCATAATCAACAAAAAATCCATCCAAACTCTTTTTCTTTTGTTTACAAGAAAAATGCAACTACTACAGCTTCTGGACTCCAACTATGAGGAGAACACAAATGATGATGCAAGTAGTGGAAAAGTTACACCCAATGAGGCAAGAGAAATGCATATTCAAAATGATTTTAAAGCATTAGAAATAAGGGTGCAAAATGTAAAAGCAATGCAAGGTTTAATAAATGTCACTTTGTTTTTGTTTGGTATGTTAATTATTGTATTTTTTTGCAATGAAAATTATGTAAGAAAGCATCTCAAAGATAATAAAAGCATGGTATAATATTTTACTAAACCTCATCAAAGGAATATTACAATTAAAACCTATTTTTGTCCATAAACTTACGGGATGCAACCCTATTAGTCACTATAAAGACTATAACTATGGTTTATCAACCATTTCTGCAGTGCCTTAAAAAAAAGGAAGGTTACTACTGCAACCAATGTATACCCATCCTAAAGCTATACCACTAAAAAAAATGGCTCTACATAACCCATCTATTTCCATTTTTAGCATTTTTCTAACTTGTAAATCACTTACTATCTTTAGATAGTTACAATAACATAAAATAGTCCAAAAATATACCTTTGCACAACATAAAAAGACAAAATATTCAACAACTATCTAGTCACTTGATGACAAAAAGAAGCAGACAAGCATTTTACAGCTATTGTTGTTGTTGTTTTTTAGCTTAAAAAAATTGTTGTAATTATATGCAGACTCATTAATTAAAAAAAAATGTTATAAACCTTATGAAACACTACATGTCTGTGTTGAAGGACTTGGTTCCGCATTTTCTAATAATATGGACAAAAGTTAAATTTTAATAAAGGTATTATTCATAATGTTGCGTAAACAGTAAAGAATTAAATGGAAAAAAGAAATACCTTATTGGTTTTTGATCTCTTTATATTTTTTAAACAACTTCTCCTATTATGACCAAGACCCTTGCATATGCCACATGTCAAAATGAATGACGTGCCATTCTTTGTTGGCTCATCTAGCTCTCTCATTCTAGACATTTTTTGTCTGCCAGGCAACTTCATCATATCTGGTGGTAATAAAGTATCAACCTTAACATCTGGCCACAAGCCCTCATATGGTATTGGGTGGATTACAGTATTATAAGTTTGCAAGTATGTAGTTTTCTTCAAGTTGATATCAACATACTCAGTAAGGTTTTCTCTCTTGGACATAATGCATGTCATGGCATGCTTGCAAAAAATCCAATGTATATGTCAACCTCCACATTGGCAGTTTACTTTGCCCAAATCAATAATTGAAATTGTGGTCTCATAAATAACTTTAAATTCATAATCTGCTACCCAAATAACCTCTAACTGTCTCCTAACCTTCTGAATTTTCTAAATCTTCCCAACCTTCTGAATTTTTTCAATCTTTTTCATGACTATTGGAGGAACTGATGTACTCCATTTATCTGCTTGATGCTTCCTTTTTTGGATATTTCTCATAATTTTCCTTCTAATTTGCTTGAGCAATGATAACACTGGCCCACACCTTTCCATGTTAAGCTGACTCTTCGAGGTCTCAATCATGTTGTTGGTACAATAGTTATTCTTGACAGTGACATTAAACAAATGCCTACTCCAATGACAAGATGGAATTTTTTGGATCCAATCATATGCTTTTTGGCTTACAATCCAAATTGTTCCAATAAATGTTCGAATTTCCTTGGATTTGTGGACCTAGCAGCTTCCCAGAACAATTTTCTCACCATCACACAAGGAAATTTGTTCTTAAAATTAGAAAAAAAGTGCATCATGCAATAACTAACTGGTGAATTGGGGAAATGGATAGCCAAAGCAGCCAAAATCCATTTCCGTCTATCACTCATAAAGGTTATAAGCCTAATCTTTTGTACCTCTATATATTCCATTAATAATCCCATAAACCAACCCTAACTAGCCAGGTTATCACCTTTACATGCAACTACTGCCAGTGGGAACATACCACTGTTTGCATTCAATAACATACCTCCAAAAGGACCTTTCAAATGGCAGTCATCTAAACCAATAAATGGTTTACAACCATTAAAAAATCCATCACTTTTTGCAAGAAAGCTTAAAAAGAACCTTCAAAAATTAGAGTTCCTATTGGCTACAGTCCTAGTGCATGATGCTACAAAGAGTGTCTCAGTATTCATAAGCCTCTAGACATTAGCATAGTTGTAGCTCCTTTCATGGTTAACACTAAAGCTGTGGAGAGCTATCATTTTAGCTCTCCACTATTTTTGCTTTTTGCACTTAACTCCACATAGTTTCCTAAACTTCATAGCTACAATTTTGATGTCCATATTTGGGTTACTCCTGAAGTTATCCCCTAACTTCATATGACAGGACCCGCCCCGGAAATTCCTCCAGAATAACCGGAGAGGCCCCGCTTGAGGAAGATTCCACCAGAACCCTTCGGGACAGCCGACAGAATCCTCCTCCGAAAAGGGGTTTAATAAACAATAAAACCATAAATAGGACTAAAAGATGATAAGATATGCATTGCAACAAATAAGTAGCTGTGCTGAAATAAAAACATAACAGTTTAGGGAGAAGGTAGGAATGACAGAATCACAAGTGAGATAAACAAAATATAAATGATACAAATCCAACAATGAACATAATAAAAGGAACAGGGTCTAATACATAAGTAGAAGTAGTAGCGGAAGTCGAGTGCGAATGCGATATGCGGATGCGATGCCGATGGTAGCTCACGAGGACCTGCAGCTAGGACCTAGGGAACGAAGTTAAAAATACAAAACGTGAGATAATAAAATCTCAGTGAGTGCTCCTAGATAACTACAAAATATAAGTTCAACAGTTTAAATCCTTTACACTCAAACCTCACGTCACTCAGTTGAAAGGTTCCCCGTTTTGAAAATCATTTCGCAAAACCCTTAGTTTAATTCCCAAAATTATTAAATCATTATAAACAGTTTGTGGGGCGAAAACGTAATTTAAAACGATCATTGAAAACACGAATCAATCACTAAAACCATATATACAATCTCAACAAGAAACATTTAGATTAATTTGTAAAACATATTTGTATAAAATGGCAAGTAAAAACATTTGTTAAATCCAAAACCGATTTAAAACCAAATATCATGGGCTCCAACCCATAATTTCAAAATCCACAATCTAAAACCATGATGCAAAATCCATGAATACAAAATCATAACTGCAACCGTGAATCAAAAATCATATAAATCAAATCATATAAATCCAATCCATATAAATCCAAATCGTATAAATCCAAATCGTATGAATTCAATCCATATAAATTCAAATCGTATAAATCCAAATCATATAAATCAACTCATATAAATCCAAATCGTATAAATCCAGATCGTATAAATCAAATCGTATAAATCCAAATCCAGTCCAAATCGTATAAATCCAGATCGTATAAATCAAATCGTATAAATCCAAATCCAGTACCACATCGCAGTATCGTGCCGTGTGACCATCAGCGTCCTGATGACGTCATAGGTAAACTCATCACAACGAACCGGCGTCCCAAATCCGTCATGGCAGGATCCTCATCATCTCTCTCCCGACACGTGTCCGCAGCAGAGGATGGCATAATACATATAGCACGCATAATAATCCAATATCTCAATCAACATCTCGATACCGTGTGGTACTCCTCAAAACCAAATCCAAAATCCTCCATCATTGAATATCAACAATTTTTCAAATCCTTTTACTTTTAAACAAATTTCCAAAATCTTCATTTTGAAAAATTTTTCGAAAACAATCAAATATTTCGCATATAAGAAAATTGCCCCAAAATTCTTAAATTCCACAAAAGCCATAATTTTTCTTTAAATCACCAATTTACACAAAATTGTAACATATCCAAAATATCAAAATCACCGATAACCATTTAAAACACAAATGCACATTTAGTCTTAAATCATCAATAATTTAAATCAGAATATAATATATTTAATAAGCATAATTTAAAAGCGCAAGAAATTTCAATCAAAACAAATCATATGCAGTTAAATCATAATAAAATATAATCCCAAAATGATTTAGAAAATAAATGCACTCACAGGTCTGACGGATGCTCTTGCTGGATCTCCGGTCCAGCCCTCGAACGTGCACGAACACCTAAAAATAATTTACCGAAAAATTCTTTTAATTACCGAAAAACTAACCAAAGGCTCAGAGGAGTCCTCTAAGTCTCCAACTACAAAATTAAAACACTAAATACCAAAATTGCCTTTCAATTTCAGTAATTACCAAAATGCCCTTAACGGCAAAATCCCTAAAATTTGAATTACTCCGTCTCAAGTCCGATTTCAACAAACTTTATACCGAAACGAAATTGAAGATGCAAGGAACGAGAATCTACCTTCAATTTCAAGATTCGTCGTAGCAATTGATCGGAATCGATCCCGGAAGATCGGACCTCGGCCGGGATTGTGCGTTTTCGAATCCGACCAAAATTAAATCAAATTGAAGGTACAGCAAGCTTGCCCACGACCCCCGGAACGCGTTGGGACGGGAGGTGAGCACTCACTCGCCGGAAAAGGAGGAGATCGGCAGCGGCTGTGGGCGGCGCGTTCGGCGTGTGCGGCGGTCGTCGGAGCTCGGGAAACTGCAGATCTGGTCGCCGGCGTGCTCTGAAGCTCATGGTGGTGGCTGTGTCGTCCCACTTGCCGGCGATCGTAGTAGATCTAGGTGGAAAGGTGGTTGTCGCGGGTGGTTTTTCTGAAACTTCGCGGCCATTTTCCGACGTGATACGGCAGTCTCTGGTGTCAATCTTGGTACCAAAATGTAGATCGTCGCACCAGCTTTCCAACGGTACCAAGCACGCTCCCTAACTCCACCGGAACAGGGAGATATGGCTGGCCAAAGGTGGTGTCGCAACAGTGCACGGGTTGCACGAGCCCTCGGTCTCGCTGCAATTTTCTGCGATCTAGGTCGTTTCACGGTGAACCACCGGTACGAGGAGGAAGAGGAGGTTGCCGGCTTCGATTTATGGGTGGTGGTCAGCCAACTCCGGCCACGGTGCGGCGGCAATGGGTGAGGGAAGAAGGGACGCGGTGAAGGTGGGAGGCGCGGGTGAGGTCTGAAAAATTCCAGACTTGGCCAAAATTTAAAGATGCAGACAGGGGCATTTTCATCTTTTCTCACACTTAAATATCAGTTTTTGCCAAATTACCAAAAAGCTTTTCGCACTAAAATGACCATAACTTCCTTGTCTTAACTCCGAATTAAGGGTACTACTAGTCTACGGACTCGTATCGACTAGCTCTACGCAAAGGTACCAAAGTCAAAGCCAAAATATAACCACACAAAAAGTCAACTCCAAGCCCACTCAAGGTCAAACTGGTCAAACTTGAATATTTTATTATTATTTTTTTCAAAACGGAATGTTACATCATAGCTATCCTAATGGCTATTACACATGCATTTTTTCTAAGTCTTGTACAAATATGTTTAGGGTTGTAGGTTTTTCGCTTGAATTTTTTCTAAGTCTAGTAAGAGAGATGCATGTGCTCTCCAAAGGTAGCCTAACTTTTTACATCTAACAATCACCCTAGTTCTCTCATTTTTCATTTTCATTAGTTCAAAACCTCGATCTATGGCAAATTCATTTAACATACTCCTATAATAATGTAAATTTTAAAAAACCATCTATTTTTCCAAGTTCAATGTCTTTTTTTCATTGGGGACACACAATTTCCCTTTCATCTGCCTAGACATCCTTGCAACTAGAGCCTCATCATCTAAGTCAGTCTCAATAGGCCCATCACTATCATTAGACTAATATCCCCATTGAAACTTCACTATCAGTCTCATTATACTCACCATTTCTTCTCTCATATCCAGCCACTTTATTTTTTCTCTTTCATTTTCACTCCATTTAAACTGCTCATTCGGATCAAACTCATTATCAAGGTTATCATCTGGTTGGGGAACAGGTCTAGGTTGGGATAGTGATTCAATAGAGAGTTGGGGGAATGACTTAATGGAGGTGTAGCTTTGGGAAGGTATATGGGCATGATAGGCGCAGCTGTCAATACCATCATCACTATCACTGGCAATGTGAGCCAATAAATGAGGATCAATGATTGGGGCAAATGACTTACTGTTAAGGAAAAAAAAGTAACATTTACTGCAAAAGAATGCTTTCTCCTCAACTTCAATGAATACAATCTATAAACGAACTTCAACGAATGAAATCTATAATCTAAAAAAAGTAAAGCCTCAGTTAACAGTGCATACTATCTGACATAAACAACCAAGCAAAAAAATAACAAAATAAACTTAGATAAAGTGATAAATATGTGAAAATAAGTAATCCAACTTCAATGAATGCATAATTACAAATTTTGTTAACTTCACTAATTTCAAAACAATTATAATAAAGAACAATAAAATCTTCCTCAAAATCAGAATAATTACTTGAACTTGTAAATTGCAGGGTGAAAAATATGCAATGACAATGGTAGAATAAAGTATATCAATTATGTAGAAATGTGCAAGTGTGTTCATGTATGAATAAAATTGTAATTAGCCTAAACTTTTGTTAGTAGTTTTATCAGAAGAATAACTTTTACTTAAAAGTTATTAAGTTTTTGGATGAAAATAAAAAGTTTCGCTTCTTTGGGTAATTTTGTAACTTTAAAAAAGAATATAAAGATATTATTGGAAATAAATATGTTTATTCAAATAAATTTTTTGGAAGAAACTCAAAATTTAAACTTTTCTAAAATAACTTAAAAAACAATTTCTTTAATTGCTTGTTGACTGTAGCTAAATATCATTTTTTTTTTTCAAAAACAACTTTTAGCTTTTGAGTAAAAATTTTAAACTACAAAAAACTAAGAATATTGACGTGTTTGCACTTTGAATTTTGTCAGAGTTGACACATTGCACTAATTTTTCTTTTTTCTTTTTTTTACTTTGCACTATTAACTAACAAAAATCTGGCACCGTGTACTTTCCGTTCGTTTTTGCTAACAAAGCACCTTGCTTCAAAGGTAAATCTGTCCATTTAATGTGGATCATCACCTTTTCCAAATTATTCCCTCATTCTCTACATGCCACCTCTTTTTCAGTTTATCTTCTCTTCTTCCATGATCTCTCTCCCTCTTTTACACCAAAACAATCTTTCACAAAAACCACATATGGAGCTCACCCACTCTCATCACCAAAATGCAATTAAAATAGTATATATTTTAAGAAGGGAATGCAATTAAGTAATTAAACACCATTAAAAATGGAGCATAGAGTAGCACAACAAATTATATAGATCTGGATATTCAACTTTTGGCAAAACAAGCACAATTAAGTTTTACATTAGCCAAAAATTCGAAACATAATTATTTATATTTCATATTTTTCGTTGATGTAAAATTTAATTATTGAAAAATTTCAAGAAATAGATTGTTAGAAATAGAACAAGCAAGAACAAAACAAAATTATTGGAAAGGAAAAATAAAATAAAAATAAAACCATTAATTTGAAAATGGAGAGCAACATGTTTAGTAGTTTATGAAATTGTTTGAATTACAATTTACATACTACCATTGACAACCAACTTATAAATACAACTCCCTACAATGGTTGGCGTTGACGGAAGAAGACATGCCCGATCTGCTCTGCCACGGGCGCTTGTTAAGGGAGGGAGACAAAGAGACGAAGGATAATAGGAAACGAAATAATTGCTTAGGCTACGTTTGTTTACGTTTTCGTTTTTAGTTTTCCGTTTATGTTTTTGATTTTTTTGAAAAACCAAAAACGGAAACGTGTTTGATAACCGTTTACCGTTTTTTGTTTTTTTTTTTTTTCAAAAACGTTTTAAAAATTTTAAGAAAAAACAGAAAACTTTTTTTTTCCGTTTTCATTTTGCGTTTTCGTTTACTCTGTTCTCTTTCGCAGCCTCAATACCACTTCTGTCCAGATCCAACTTCACTAAACCCGCCGGCTTTTGATCGTCGATCTTCCCCAAACGGCAACTTCACCATCTTCGATTTTGTGAGGTATGCTTGCTCTCTTTGCTGCAAAACTCTTTTTTGTTTGTTTTGGTTTTGGTTTTGGTTCCAGATCTGTTGTTTTGGTTCCAGATCTTTTGGTTTTGGTTTTGGCTCCAGATCGGTTCTGGCATGAGCTAATATGTTTATGCAAAAGCTTGCAAGGCAATATCTTATTGGTTTTGGAAATGCACGTGAACTTGTTACAAAGCTTAAGCACTTTCGGAGCTCTTTTTTTGTTTTTTTTGTTTGTGATGAATGAGCACTTTTGGAACTTCCCAAAGAGAAAATTTTTTTTCCCCGAGAAATTCAAATGGCTGATGTGACACGGAGATGTGTGCAAATTGGGAATTTCTTATATTACTAGTGGAATTTCTTATATTATCTTTGTCTATTACCATTGAGACACTCAATTATACTCCAGTTGGTGGTTTGTTCTTTCTTACTGTTTCTTCTTGGATCTTCAGAGCTCGGCACTGGTTTAGAGGTCCTGTTACCAACATTGATGCATAACGTTCTGTATAATTTTAAAAATTTCATTCATAAAAACAGCAGTAGAATATGGAAATTTTTTTTTTTCCATTTTTCTTGAATCTAGAGGGCTCAGCTGGTTTAGAGGTTCTATGATCAGCATTAATGCATGAACTTCTGTATATATACAATGTTGTTGTCATTCTTATAAGCATTAATAGAATAATTTTTTTTTTGTAATTAATCAGATCAGGAAAGTGACAATTATAGCATGTCATAGAATTTGGTGATGTGGAAGTTTGTTGTTTTATCTTTGCTGTGGATAATTTGGATTGAAAGAAACAATAGAATTTTTGAAGACAAAGTGATGAGCAGTGCA